>CAWVPJ010000026.1:0-26461 GCA_963931995.1 Phaonia tiefii | reverse complement strand
CAATATAAATTAAGTTTACACAAAATTTATTTAGTTTTTAAAAAAGATTTGTTGCGGCAACTTCCGTTGCGACAACTTGTTTCTTTATTCAGGTTCGAAATACAAAGAGCAAAGATACTTAAAACTACCCTAACTTATATTGTCAGTTGATGTTATATGAGCTTGCGTGTGTTGTCTCAGCGGTAAAGCATTCGTAAAGTTGAGGTGCCTGAATGTTGTCGTCAGCGTCTGGGACTTTGGTGGGAATTGGCGAGTCAGCAAATTGACACAGTTATCGTTTGTGTTATTCGGTGTAGTTGTGGTTCAGGGGTTTCAACGTGTTTAGTGTTAACTCCTCCCCTCTTAAATACAATCGTCCCGATTGTCTAAAATGAATGGATGTTGAAAATGCTTGATGATTTAGGACCTCTTAATGTAGGAGCGGGGTCGGCCTCCGGGCACTCAATTTCATTTTCAGTGGAGATTATGTCCGTTTTGTGGGTGGCGGAATTTATCTGATGTTTTTTGTATAGTAACAAGACAGCTATTGATATTAATGTTATTATAGCAAATCCGGCTGTTCCCATTGTTATACTGTTTCTGTTTTCTAAGACTTCCATACGTTTGATGTTTTTCACATGTAGTTGTTTTAGTAGTTGCAGGGAAATTACCTCCTCTATCTTATCGTCGAATGTCTTCGGTTGTAAAAACGCAGGAAGGGGTTTGTTGCCGCTAATTTCTTTTGAATAATATTCATGCCCATCGATGTTAATAGTGTTGTTGAAATATTTTACCAAATACGTCCCATTTAATAACAATTTCTCCCCATTGACGTTGATTGCACCTTGATATTGGTTTAGTAGGATTAGGTCTGGACCAATTTCTTCAATTGTTGGCACGTGCTCATTGTTAATTTGGGTGCAGTTCCCTACTCTATTCTTAAATAGATTTGTTATACACGAATTTTCTCTTAGCTCTATTAACATTTCTTTATTACATATTGTCAAATCATAATGTTTCTTACATTGTTTTTTTATTGCGAACAGGTCATGGTTACATTGTAGTAAATGGTTATATTCCACTTTATCTATTACATTTCTATATTTTACAGGTTTTGCCAAATAGGTTTTACAAATATCGGTCTGAGTTATAGGTATGGTAAGAATATACAAAATCTCTTTATTATTTGATACGATTTTCACAGTTCCAAAAGATAATAGTTCATCAATATTATAAACAGGAATATTATAACCTTTAAGTATTTCATTAATGTTATCAATTTCAGTTTTTGAAAGAATAAAAGAGTTAACTATGTTGGCCTTAGCCCATTGTATTGCAAATTCAGTATTCTCTAATTCTTTATTAATTAACATTAGTTTTCTTTCCATCCTGTTCGCTATATCATCGTTCCACCCTTCTCTTCTCACTTTTACTATTTCATTTGTAATATTCGTAATTTCCGAGACTCTATTTGATATGAGTTCATTTATTATTAACTGCCTGTTGTTATTTTCCAAAATGTTATTAATTTTCTGATCCAAAATCTGGAAATCGTGACTATCCGGATTTCCTGCGATCCACTTCCACGCGCTTCCGATGAAATCTAACGACTTCCTTACTCTATTTGGTGTAAGGCGGTAAAGGAGACCATTGATATCAACAAGTTGTTGTTTGATAAACGGACGGAGCGGATGATTATCTGTAATATTATCGTTTAGGATGGTCTCAATTTGATGTATGATTAGTCTGTACTTGTCAAGATTAATTGAATGAATAATTTTAAACGTTCCATTTTGCATCCTTGCGATTCCATTTTGAATCGTAATCAATCTGGCATTTGAGTAATCTAGGATATTGAAATCAGCTTGGGCACTTCCGAACAGAAATCTGAAAAATTTAGAATTAAATCAATTTCTTATGTGGCTTTTGTGAATAACCCTTCCACTTTCTGTTAAAACAGTAGTGTTGCGGTTCTCCTTAATCGTTTCTTCTTTAAACCGATCACTCAGTTTTGTGCCTAAACGTTTATTAGTCTTTACGTAAACAATTTGTCCTGCAGTATATTCCCTTACGGGCCGTTTATTTTTATTGTGGAGTGCTAAATCTGAAGATTGTTTTTGCTTTAGTTTTTCAACGTTATTCCGTCTCGTGGTTTCAATGTCCTGTGGAGAGAAATCGACTGTTCGACCAAAGTATAAGTCAACTGGCCTCATATTAATGGTCGAGTGAATGGAGTGGTTATACTCGTTTACAGCCCTTTCCAACAACTCCTCGAAATTTCTCGAGGTTCCGTCAGATTTTAAGCAGCGCATTATTTCAGCAAGGGTGGAATGAAATCGTTCAATCTGCCCATTTGCCTCACTCCTGTAAGATGGTGTAGTAAAAACATTTATCTTCATCTCGTCTTTCAGCATGAAGAGAATTGTATTAGAATTTAACGATGGTTCATTGTCCATCACAACATTCTTCGGTACCCCGTAGGAAAACAGTAATTCTCTAAGAGGCCTTCTAACATCCTCCACAGATCTTCCACTTAACAATTTTACTTTAACATATTTAGAAAATTTATCTATAGAGGTCAAAATTAACTTCCTGTCCGTAGAAAAAATGTCCAAATGAACAGTATGGCCTGGATATGTTGGTATCGGTGTCTCTCCCAATAGAGGTACATTGGGATGTCTTTCGTACTTCCCCTTCTTACATACAGAACATAGTTTCGCGATTCTTTTTATCTTATTCGACATTCCTGGGAAATAAAATTTTTCCAATATTTGTATCCTATTTTCCTTTTCATTGCGGTGTGCTCTATTGTGTTCTTCGATGACTATGGTTTCCTGGTCATTTTCCGAAATAATATCTACCACGACCTTTTGAGTAAACCTGCACTTGTAGTTCGAGAAATGAGACGGATACAAGTTTTGAATTTTCCCCATTACATGCTCTGGGGTTTTTATACCATTTGCCACCGAGGGGTTCAGATACCTTTTCAGAATGTCCTGAAGTTTTTGCTCATCATAATGAGGTTCGGTTATCAAGTGTCGGTGGAAACCAGGGAAAATTATCTTAAATTGATATGTTGACACGTCTCCAATACTTAAGAATAATTGATTTTTGAAGACGTTTATGGGTGACTCAACACTAGGTATAAGATTCTCAGATGAACTTTCAGCACTATGCTGTGTCGGTGTTAATGAGTTTGCCTCCTGCTCTATTCTAGATAAAGCGTCAGCTACAATGTTCTGTCTTCCTGGCTTATATCTCAGCTCGTAATTATATTCCTCTAGAATACACTTCCATCTTTTCATCTTGGAATTGCCGTTCTTATTACTTAGTGCGTAAGTAAGAGGCTGATGGTCTGTAAAAATGATAACCTTTTTGGAACCATACAAATAATTCCTTAATGTGGTGATGGCCCAAATTATGGCCAACATCTCCCTCTCGTTAGTTGCATAGTTCTCTTCTGTTTTATCTAAAGTTCTAGATATGAATGCAATCGGTCTCTTCTTCTGGCTTAAAACTGCTCCAAGTGCCACGTTGGAAGCATCAGTGGTTAGTTCGAAATCATCTGAAAAGTCCGGGTAAGATAATAGTACCTCTTGTGACACTAAGGCATTTTTAAGATTTTCAAAGGATTTCTTAGCGTTCTCGTCTAATACCACTGGTACTTGACTAGAAACATTTTTCGAAATTCGTCCTTCCTCCCCTCTAAGAAGAGCTGTTAGTGGTTTAGCAATATCAGCGTATCCTTTGACAAATCTTCGGTAGTAACCAGCTAGTCCCAGAAAAGATCGGAGTTGTTTAAGAGTTTTGGGAGCCGGAAATTGAAGTATTGTATCGACTTTCTTAGGGTTTGTCCTTATACCATCTTGTGATACTACAAGTCCCAAAAACTCGACTTCCGTTTTGAAGAATGTGCACTTTTCTAACTGTATTTTCATGTTAGCCAGTTCAAGGGTCTCAAAAACTTTTTTAATGTTTCCCAAATGCGACTTCTCATCTTTGCTAAAAATTATGATGTCGTCCACGTAGACGAAACACATTTTTCCAATTAATTCTCTTAAAATATCGTCGAGTGCACGTTGGAATATCGCTGGCGCATTTTTTAGGCCAAAAGGCAATCTCGTGAATTCGTACTTGCCATTATTGATAGAGAATGCAGTCTTCTCTCTATCTTCTTCTCGCAGAGAAATTTGGTGGAAACCACTCTTAAGATCGATGACCGTAAAATACTTATTTCCCCCTAGGTTCGATAAGACTTCTGTTACTTCAGGGATCGGGTACTTATCCGGAATTGTTACCGCGTTGAGTTTCCTAAAATCGACCACCAATCTAAATTTCTTATTCCCAAAACTATCCTCCTTTTTGGGTACCACCCAGATAGGCGAATTGTAGGGGGATCTAGACGGTCTAATTATGCCATCCCTCAGAAGGCGACCAATTTCTTCCTCCACTACTGATTTTAGCGCCATCGGATAAGGGTAACTCTTCGCATATATTGGCGATTCGTTAGTGGTTCGGATTTCCCCAACTACAACAGTAGTGTATGTAAGTTTCTCGTCTGGGTCTGCGAAAAGATTTCTGTACTGGCCTGCTATATTATCAAGAGCATTCTTCTGACTTGCCGACAAGTAATCCGCTTTTAATTCGAGGTTATTTACATTTCTGGACGCTTTCTGTTTTATGTATATTTTTCTGCCACCTTTCACTACCAAGTAGTCATCAGAAGTATGAATTACGGCTGACAGTTCTTTCAAACTGTCGTTACCCAATATGGCATCAAATGACCTTAGGCCAGGCAAAAGAAAGAATTTAATAGGAATATTATCAAACATTTTCAAGAGTGTGTGATGAGTAACTTCCACATCTCCACCCACAGATTTTACGCTAAATTTTTCGTCATTTCGTTTTGGATTTGCCACCAGGTTTGGTTTAATATAATTTTTACTGCTGCCTGTATCTAGTAAGAATTCTAATATTTTCCCGCCCTTCGTTTTGGCCTGAATGTATGGCAACGAAGAACAGGTTAGTCTAAAAAATTAATATCTATAAAATTTGAGGGAATGTCATCAGGACCTCTTTCCTGATATTCATCTTGCACAACATCTTCTGGTGTCGCCATAAAATATTCTTCACCATTCTCAGTCATGAGTTCGGCTGAAGTGATAGCCTCATTATATTCAGCTACTGAGTCACTTGCTTGATCCCCTGGTGTGCTAGATACATTGACGTGGAAATTTCTTTGCATTTTATTCACAGGAGCCTGCACAGAGAAATGAGCTGGCCTCTTAATATTTTGGTTTTGTTGGGGCCCAAACTGTAAAGATCTATCAACGTCCATAGGCTCCGGACGAATTTGGTCGCGTGAAAAATTGGAAGGATTCCCCCCGAATTGGTTACGCTGCGGATATTGTTGTCCGCCTGATGGACGATTATTTGGATAAGATCCTCCGAATTGTGGTCGTTGATTAGAATAGGGTCCTCCGGCTTGAGAGCGCTGAGGTTGCGTATTATAGTTTGCGTTCTGATAATTATGTTGAGGCGGTGCGGAATATTTATTAACATAAGATGGAATATTTGCCAACTCCGGGTAAAATTTTGGTTTGGTTCCTGTATTCGTTGATGATCGAGTATCATTCTTTTGGGCACCCCTTTGAGCATAGTCTCTTCTGAACGTCATATTGTCCAGTTTTAGACACAAATGCAGCGCTTGTGGCAAAGAAGTTGGTTCCCTGATACTCAAAAGTTTGGGAAGATCGCCGTTTAGGCCTCTTACGAAAGTATCCAGAGCTTTCTCTCGATACGTATCGGTCATAGCCCGCAAGGTCATTTCACCTAAATCAAGACAGGATACCTTGTCTAAGATAAGGGACAACATTTGGTAGACGGTTTGATAGAATTCTGTAACAGTCCTATGCCCTTGGCACAGTATGTTCATTTGATATTCTAACGTTCCTATGTCCCTTTTGTCCGAGTAGTGTACCATCAGACATTTACGGATTCTTGGCCAGTCAAGAGGAGTCCTGTAGGACTCAAGCGCAGTATCGGCTTCGCCGATTATTTTAGTTCGGATTGTATGAAGGATTGCGTAATATTTACCCGTACCTTGGAGTGTGGAGTAAAGATCCAGCACCCTTTCGACTGACTTACGCCAGGAATTGAATTCTCCGGGTTTTCCGGAAAATTCCCGTAAGGATTTCACAATATCTGGAACTTTATCTAGTTCCTCTAACTTTGTAGGAATGGTGCCGATGGCAACATCGGAACCCTCGTCCAAAATCGGATCTCTTTCGCGTAAGATATTCGTAACCATCTGAGTTATTTCATTGCGTTGTCTGTCACTCAGTACGGAAGGGCTTGCGGTTGCAGTGTTCACGGACATATTAAATTTACTTAATCTTGACGTAATGTCATCAACTGTTTCGTCGGGCATTATTGAGGGAAAGGTGGAATCACAAATTATTTTTTCGAACTATTATAATTATTCGGTAGTTATTTACTTATTAGAATTTTTTTTTCTTTTTTTAAATCCTTTTTTTTCAATTTGCTTTAAATTACTGTTTTCGTATATCTTAATTCTATGCTTACATAATAAACAGCATAATTCCTGGTGATGACATTGTGGATTCTGGAGTAGTCTTCCTTCAAAAATAGAATTGTCCTCTTTAGTTTTCGATTAATTCACTTTGAGATGATTTTCTCAGTTCTAATTTTTCAAGTCACCTTTAGGGGTTTTTTTGTAATTTTTACTTATTTATTTTTACTATTTCTTATCACCTTTGAGGTTCTTTCCCTCAAGTTTATTTTAGTTATTTTCGAAAAATTCTTTCTTAATTTTTATTCATTGATTAATGTTATAAGTCACTGTTTTATTTCACTTTATTTTTATATTTTTAGTAATTCACTTTTACTTGTTCTAGTTTCATTCACAACGTATTTTATCTTTTTTACACTGTTTTGATTTCACTGAATCTTCGATTTCTCGTTACGTGGTTTCTCGGTAATGTTCTTATCACTAATTTAATACTACGATACCGTTTCCACGGGCTTTAGGGGCTGCGACTTGTACGACGCTCCTTTTTACAATTAAGTTACTTAGGCACCCTTCTAAAGGCTTGTCTCCTTGTATTCGCGAAACCGTTGAACCTGTTTTCCAACAGGTCCCTGCTCGGGCGCCAATTAAGTTTACACAAAATTTATTTAGTTTTTAAAAAAGATTTGTTGCGGCAACTTCCGTTGCGACAACTTGTTTCTTTATTCAGGTTCGAAATACAAAAGAGCAAAGATACTTAAAACTACCCTAACTTATATTGTCAGTTGATGTTATATGAGCTTGCGTGTGTTGTCTCAGCGGTAAAGCATTCGTAAAGTTGAGGTGCCTGAATGTTGTCGTCAGCGTCTGGGACTTTGGTGGGAATTGGCGAGTCAGCAAATTGACACAGTTATCGTTTGTGTTATTCGGTGTAGTTGTGGTTCAGGGGTTTCAACGTGTTTAGTGTTAACTCCTCCCCTCTTAAATACAATCGTCCCGATTGTCTAAAATGAATGGATGTTGAAAATGCTTGATGATTTAGGACCTCTTAATGTAGGAGCGGGGTCGGCCTCCGGGCACTCAATTTCATTTTCAGTGGAGATTATGTCCGTTTTGTGGGTGGCGGAATTTATCTGATGTTTTTTGTATAGTAACAAGACAGCTATTGATATTAATGTTATTATAGCAAATCCGGCTGTTCCCATTGTTATACTGTTTCTGTTTTCTAAGACTTCCATACGTTTGATGTTTTTCACATGTAGTTGTTTTAGTAGTTGCAGGGAAATTACCTCCTCTATCTTATCGTCGAATGTCTTCGGTTGTAAAAACGCAGGAAGGGGTTTGTTGCCGCTAATTTCTTTTGAATAATATTCATGCCCATCGATGTTAATAGTGTTGTTGAAATATTTTACCAAATACGTCCCATTTAATAACAATTTCTCCCCATTGACGTTGATTGCACCTTGATATTGGTTTAGTAGGATTAGGTCTGGACCAATTTCTTCAATTGTTGGCACGTGCTCATTGTTAATTTGGGTGCAGTTCCCTACTCTATTCTTAAATAGATTTGTTATACACGAATTTTCTCTTAGCTCTATTAACATTTCTTTATTACATATTGTCAAATCATAATGTTTCTTACATTGTTTTTTTATTGCGAACAGGTCATGGTTACATTGTAGTAAATGGTTATATTCCACTTTATCTATTACATTTCTATATTTTACAGGTTTTGCCAAATAGGTTTTACAAATATCGGTCTGAGTTATAGGTATGGTAAGAATATACAAAATCTCTTTATTATTTGATACGATTTTCACAGTTCCAAAAGATAATAGTTCATCAATATTATAAACAGGAATATTATAACCTTTAAGTATTTCATTAATGTTATCAATTTCAGTTTTTGAAAGAATAAAAGAGTTAACTATGTTGGCCTTAGCCCATTGTATTGCAAATTCAGTATTCTCTAATTCTTTATTAATTAACATTAGTTTTCTTTCCATCCTGTTCGCTATATCATCGTTCCACCCTTCTCTTCTCACTTTTACTATTTCATTTGTAATATTCGTAATTTCCGAGACTCTATTTGATATGAGTTCATTTATTATTAACTGCCTGTTGTTATTTTCCAAAATGTTATTAATTTTCTGATCCAAAATCTGGAAATCGTGACTATCCGGATTTCCTGCGATCCACTTCCACGCGCTTCCAATGAAATCTAACGACTTCCTTACTCTATTTGGTGTAAGGCGGTAAAGGAGACCATTGATATCAACAAGTTGTTGTTTGATAAACGGACGGAGCGGATGATTATCTGTAATATTATCGTTTAGGATGGTCTCAATTTGATGTATGATTAGTCTGTACTTGTCAAGATTAATTGAATGAATAATTTTAAACGTTCCATTTTGCATCCTTGCGATTCCATTTTGAATCGTAATCAATCTGGCATTTGAGTAATCTAGGATATTGAAATCAGCTTGGGCACTTCCGAACAGAAATCTGAAAAATTTAGAATTAAATCAATTTCTTATGTGGCTTTTGTGAATAACCCTTCCACTTTCTGTTAAAACAGTAGTGTTGCGGTTCTCCTTAATCGTTTCTTCTTTAAACCGATCACTCAGTTTTGTGCCTAAACGTTTATTAGTCTTTACGTAAACAATTTGTCCTGCAATATATTCCTTTACGGGCCGTTTATTTTTATTGTGGAGTGCTAAATCTGAAGATTGTTTTTGCTTTAGTTTTTCAACGTTATTCCGTCTCGTGGTTTCAATGTCCTGTGGAGAGAAATCGACTGTTCGACCAAAGTATAAGTCAACTGGCCTCATATTAATGGTCGAGTGAATGGAGTGGTTATACTCGTTTACAGCCCTTTCCAACAACTCCTCGAAATTTCTCGAGGTTCCGTCAGATTTTAAGCAGCGCATTATTTCAGCAAGGGTGGAATGAAATCGTTCAATCTGCCCATTTGCCTCACTCCTGTAAGATGGTGTAGTAAAAACATTTATCTTCATCTCGTCTCTCAGCATGAAGAGAATTGTATTAGAATTTAACGATGGTTCATTGTCCATCACAACATTCTTCGGTACCCCGTAGGAAAACAGTAATTCTCTAAGAGGCCTTCTAACATCCTCCACAGATCTTCCACTTAGCAATTTTACTTTAACATATTTAGAAAATTTATCTATAGAGGTCAAAATTAACTTCCTGTCCGTAGAAAAAATGTCCAAATGAACAGTATGGCCTGGATATGTTGGTATCGGTGTCTCTCCCAATAGAGGTACATTGGGATGTCTTTCGTACTTCCCCTTCTTACATACAGAACATAGTTTCGCGATTCTTTTTATCTTATTCGACATTCCTGGGAAATAAAATTTTTCCAATATTTGTATCCTATTTTCCTTTTCATTGCGGTGTGCTCTATTGTGTTCTTCGATGACTATGGTTTCCTGGTCATTTTCCGAAATAATATCTACCACGACCTTTTGAGTAAACCTGCACTTGTAGTTCGAGAAATGAGACGGATACAAGTTTTGAATTTTCCCCATTACATGCTCTGGGGTTTTTATACCATTTGCCACCGAGGGGTTCAGATACCTTTTCAGAATGTCCTGAAGTTTTTGCTCATCATAATGAGGTTCGGTTATCAAGTGTCGGTGGAAACCAGGGAAAATTATCTTAAATTGATATGTTGACACGTCTCCAATACTTAAGAATAATTGATTTTTGAAGACGTTTATGGGTGACTCAACACTAGGTATAAGATTCTCAGATGAACTTTCAGCACTATGCTGTGTCGGTGTTAATGAGTTTGCCTCCTGCTCTATTCTAGATAAAGCGTCAGCTACAATGTTCTGTCTTCCTGGCTTATATCTCAGCTCGTAATTATATTCCTCTAGAATACACTTCCATCTTTTCATCTTGGAATTGCCGTTCTTATTACTTAGTGCGTAAGTAAGAGGCTGATGGTCTGTAAAAATGATAACCTTTTTGGAGCCATACAAATAATTCCTTAATGTGGTGATGGCCCAAATTATGGCCAACATCTCCCTCTCGTTAGTTGCATAGTTCTCTTCTGTTTTATCTAAAGTTCTAGATATGAATGCAATCGGTCTCTTCTTCTGGCTTAAAACTGCTCCAAGTGCCACGTTGGAAGCATCAGTGGTTAGTTCGAAATCATCTGAAAAGTCCGGGTAAGATAATAGTACCTCTTGTGACACTAAGGCATTTTTAAGATTTTCAAAGGATTTCTTAGCGTTCTCGTCTAATACCACTGGTACTTGACTAGAAACATTTTTCGAAATTCGTCCTTCCTCCCCTCTAAGAAGAGCTGTTAGTGGTTTAGCAATATCAGCGTATCCTTTGACAAATCTTCGGTAGTAACCAGCTAGTCCCAGAAAAGATCGGAGTTGTTTAAGAGTTTTGGGAGCCGGAAATTGAAGTATTGTATCGACTTTCTTAGGGTTTGTCCTTATACCATCTTGTGATACTACAAGTCCCAAAAACTCGACTTCCGTTTTGAAGAATGTGCACTTTTCTAACTGTATTTTCATGTTAGCCAGTTCAAGGGTCTCAAAAACTTTTTTAATGTTTCCCAAATGCGACTTCTCATCTTTGCTAAAAATTATGATGTCGTCCACGTAGACGAAACACATTTTTCCAATTAATTCTCTTAAAATATCGTCGAGTGCACGTTGGAATATCGCTGGCGCATTTTTTAGGCCAAAAGGCAATCTCGTGAATTCGTACTTGCCATTATTGATAGAGAATGCAGTCTTCTCTCTATCTTCTTCTCGCAGAGAAATTTGGTGGAAACCACTCTTAAGATCGATGACCGTAAAATACTTATTTCCCCCTAGGTTCGATAAGACTTCTGTTACTTCAGGGATCGGGTACTTATCCGGAATTGTTACCGCGTTGAGTTTCCTAAAATCGACCACCAATCTAAATTTCTTATTCCCAAAACTATCCTCCTTTTTGGGTACCACCCAGATAGGCGAATTGTAGGGGGATCTAGACGGTCTAATTATGCCATCCCTCAGAAGGCGACCAATTTCTTCCTCCACTACTGATTTTAGCGCCATCGGATAAGGGTAACTCTTCGCATATATTGGCGATTCGTTAGTGGTTCGGATTTCCCCAACTACAACAGTAGTGTATGTAAGTTTCTCGTCTGGGTCTGCGAAAAGATTTCTGTACTGGCCTGCTATATTATCAAGAGCATTCTTCTGACTTGCCGACAAGTAATCCGCTTTTAATTCGAGGTTATTTACATTTCTGGACGCTTTCTGTTTTATGTATATTTTTCTGCCACCTTTCACTACCAAGTAGTCATCAGAAGTATGAATTACGGCTGACAGTTCTTTCAAACTGTCGTTACCCAATATGGCATCAAATGACCTTAGGCCAGGCAAAAGAAAGAATTTAATAGGAATATTATCAAACATTTTCAAGAGTGTGTGATGAGTAACTTCCACATCTCCACCCACAGATTTTACGCTAAATTTTTCGTCATTTCGTTTTGGATTTGCCACCAGGTTTGGTTTAATATAATTTTTACTGCTGCCTGTATCTAGTAAGAATTCTAATATTTTCCCGCCCTTCGTTTTGGCCTGAATGTATGGCAACGAAGAACAGGTTAGTCTAAAAAATTAATATCTATAAAATTTGAGGGAATGTCATCAGGACCTCTTTCCTGATATTCATCTTGCACAACATCTTCTGGTGTCGCCATAAAATATTCTTCACCATTCTCAGTCATGAGTTCGGCTGAAGTGATAGCCTCATTATATTCAGCTACTGAGTCACTTGCTTGATCCCCTGGTGTGCTAGATACATTGACGTGGAAATTTCTTTGCATTTTATTCACAGGAGCCTGCACAGAGAAATGAGCTGGCCTCTTAATATTTTGGTTTTGTTGGGGCCCAAACTGTAAAGATCTATCAACGTCCATAGGCTCCGGACGAATTTGGTCGCGTGAAAAATTGGAAGGATTCCCCCCGAATTGGTTACGCTGCGGATATTGTTGTCCGCCTGATGGACGATTATTTGGATAAGATCCTCCGAATTGTGGTCGTTGATTAGAATAGGGTCCTCCGGCTTGAGAGCGCTGAGGTTGCGTATTATAGTTTGCGTTCTGATAATTATGTTGAGGCGGTGCGGAATATTTATTAACATAAGATGGAATATTTGCCAACTCCGGGTAAAATTTTGGTTTGGTTCCTGTATTCGTTGATGATCGAGTATCATTCTTTTGGGCACCCCTTTGAGCATAGTCTCTTCTGAACGTCATATTGTCCAGTTTTAGACACAAATGCAGCGCTTGTGGCAAAGAAGTTGGTTCCCTGATACTCAAAAGTTTGGGAAGATCGCCGTTTAGGCCTCTTACGAAAGTATCCAGAGCTTTCTCTCGATACGTATCGGTCATAGCCCGCAAGGTCATTTCACCTAAATCAAGACAGGATACCTTGTCTAAGATAAGGGACAACATTTGGTAGACGGTTTGATAGAATTCTGTAACAGTCCTATGCCCTTGGCACAGTATGTTCATTTGATATTCTAACGTTCCTATGTCCCTTTTGTCCGAGTAGTGTACCATCAGACATTTACGGATTCTTGGCCAGTCAAGAGGAGTCCTGTAGGACTCAAGCGCAGTATCGGCTTCGCCGATTATTTTAGTTCGGATTGTATGAAGGATTGCGTAATATTTACCCGTACCTTGGAGTGTGGAGTAAAGATCCAGCACCCTTTCGACTGACTTACGCCAGGAATTGAATTCTCCGGGTTTTCCGGAAAATTCCCGTAAGGATTTCACAATATCTGGAACTTTATCTAGTTCCTCTAACTTTGTAGGAATGGTGCCGATGGCAACATCGGAACCCTCGTCCAAAATCGGATCTCTTTCGCGTAAGATATTCGTAACCATCTGAGTTATTTCATTGCGTTGTCTGTCACTCAGTACGGAAGGGCTTGCGGTTGCAGTGTTCACGGACATATTAAATTTACTTAATCTTGACGTAATGTCATCAACTGTTTCGTCGGGCATTATTGAGGGAAAGGTGGAATCACAAATTATTTTTTCGAACTATTATAATTATTCGGTAGTTATTTACTTATTAGAATTTTTTTTTCTTTTTTTAAATCCTTTTTTTTCAATTTGCTTTAAATTACTGTTTTCGTATATCTTAATTCTATGCTTACATAATAAACAGCATAATTCCTGGTGATGACATTGTGGATTCTGGAGTAGTCTTCCTTCAAAAATAGAATTGTCCTCTTTAGTTTTCGATTAATTCACTTTGAGATGATTTTCTCAGTTCTAATTTTTCAAGTCACCTTTAGGGGTTTTTTTGTAATTTTTACTTATTTATTTTTACTATTTCTTATCACCTTTGAGGTTCTTTCCCTCAAGTTTATTTTAGTTATTTTCGAAAAATTCTTTCTTAATTTTTATTCATTGATTAATGTTATAAGTCACTGTTTTATTTCACTTTATTTTTATATTTTTAGTAATTCACTTTTACTTGTTCTAGTTTCATTCACAACGTATTTTATCTTTTTTACACTGTTTTGATTTCACTGAATCTTCGATTTCTCGTTACGTGGTTTCTCGGTAATGTTCTTATCACTAATTTAATACTACGATACCGTTTCCACGGGCTTTAGGGGCTGCGACTTGTACGACGCTCCTTTTTACAATTAAGTTACTTAGGCACCCTTCTAAAGGCTTGTCTCCTTGTATTCGCGAAACCGTTGAACCTGTTTTCCAACAGGTCCCTGCTCGGGCGCCAATTAAGTTTACACAAAATTTATTTAGTTTTTAAAAAAGATTTGTTGCGGCAACTTCCGTTGCGACAACTTGTTTCTTTATTCAGGTTCGAAATACAAAAGAGCAAAGATACTTAAAACTACCCTAACTTATATTGTCAGTTGATGTTATATGAGCTTGCGTGTGTTGTCTCAGCGGTAAAGCATTCGTAAAGTTGAGGTGCCTGAATGTTGTCGTCAGCGTCTGGGACTTTGGTGGGAATTGGCGAGTCAGCAAATTGACACAGTTATCGTTTGTGTTATTCGGTGTAGTTGTGGTTCAGGGGTTTCAACGTGTTTAGTGTTAACTCCTCCCCTCTTAAATACAATCGTCCCGATTGTCTAAAATGAATGGATGTTGAAAATGCTTGATGATTTAGGACCTCTTAATGTAGGAGCGGGGTCGGCCTCCGGGCACTCAATTTCATTTTCAGTGGAGATTATGTCCGTTTTGTGGGTGGCGGAATTTATCTGATGTTTTTTGTATAGTAACAAGACAGCTATTGATATTAATGTTATTATAGCAAATCCGGCTGTTCCCATTGTTATACTGTTTCTGTTTTCTAAGACTTCCATACGTTTGATGTTTTTCACATGTAGTTGTTTTAGTAGTTGCAGGGAAATTACCTCCTCTATCTTATCGTCGAATGTCTTCGGTTGTAAAAACGCAGGAAGGGGTTTGTTGCCGCTAATTTCTTTTGAATAATATTCATGCCCATCGATGTTAATAGTGTTGTTGAAATATTTTACCAAATACGTCCCATTTAATAACAATTTCTCCCCATTGACGTTGATTGCACCTTGATATTGGTTTAGTAGGATTAGGTCTGGACCAATTTCTTCAATTGTTGGCACGTGCTCATTGTTAATTTGGGTGCAGTTCCCTACTCTATTCTTAAATAGATTTGTTATACACGAATTTTCTCTTAGCTCTATTAACATTTCTTTATTACATATTGTCAAATCATAATGTTTCTTACATTGTTTTTTTATTGCGAACAGGTCATGGTTACATTGTAGTAAATGGTTATATTCCACTTTATCTATTACATTTCTATATTTTACAGGTTTTGCCAAATAGGTTTTACAAATATCGGTCTGAGTTATAGGTATGGTAAGAATATACAAAATCTCTTTATTATTTGATACGATTTTCACAGTTCCAAAAGATAATAGTTCATCAATATTATAAACAGGAATATTATAACCTTTAAGTATTTCATTAATGTTATCAATTTCAGTTTTTGAAAGAATAAAAGAGTTAACTATGTTGGCCTTAGCCCATTGTATTGCAAATTCAGTATTCTCTAATTCTTTATTAATTAACATTAGTTTTCTTTCCATCCTGTTCGCTATATCATCGTTCCACCCTTCTCTTCTCACTTTTACTATTTCATTTGTAATATTCGTAATTTCCGAGACTCTATTTGATATGAGTTCATTTATTATTAACTGCCTGTTGTTATTTTCCAAAATGTTATTAATTTTCTGATCCAAAATCTGGAAATCGTGACTATCCGGATTTCCTGCGATCCACTTCCACGCGCTTCCAATGAAATCTAACGACTTCCTTACTCTATTTGGTGTAAGGCGGTAAAGGAGACCATTGATATCAACAAGTTGTTGTTTGATAAACGGACGGAGCGGATGATTATCTGTAATATTATCGTTTAGGATGGTCTCAATTTGATGTATGATTAGTCTGTACTTGTCAAGATTAATTGAATGAATAATTTTAAACGTTCCATTTTGCATCCTTGCGATTCCATTTTGAATCGTAATCAATCTGGCATTTGAGTAATCTAGGATATTGAAATCAGCTTGGGCACTTCCGAACAGAAATCTGAAAAATTTAGAATTAAATCAATTTCTTATGTGGCTTTTGTGAATAACCCTTCCACTTTCTGTTAAAACAGTAGTGTTGCGGTTCTCCTTAATCGTTTCTTCTTTAAACCGATCACTCAGTTTTGTGCCTAAACGTTTATTAGTCTTTACGTAAACAATTTGTCCTGCAATATATTCCTTTACGGGCCGTTTATTTTTATTGTGGAGTGCTAAATCTGAAGATTGTTTTTGCTTTAGTTTTTCAACGTTATTCCGTCTCGTGGTTTCAATGTCCTGTGGAGAGAAATCGACTGTTCGACCAAAGTATAAGTCAACTGGACTCATATTAATGGTCGAGTGAATGGAGTGGTTATACTCGTTTACAGCCCTTTCCAACAACTCCTCGAAATTTCTCGAGGTTCCGTCAGATTTTAAGCAGCGCATTATTTCAGCAAGGGTGGAATGAAATCGTTCAATCTGCCCATTTGCCTCACTCCTGTAAGATGGTGTAGTAAAAACATTTATCTTCATCTCGTCTCTCAGCATGAAGAGAATTGTATTAGAATTTAACGATGGTTCATTGTCCATCACAACATTCTTCGGTACCCCGTAGGAAAACAGTAATTCTCTAAGAGGCCTTCTAACATCCTCCACAGATCTTCCACTTAGCAATTTTACTTTAACATATTTAGAAAATTTATCTATAGAGGTCAAAATTAACTTCCTGTCCGTAGAAAAAATGTCCAAATGAACAGTATGGCCTGGATATGTTGGTATCGGTGTCTCTCCCAATAGAGGTACATTGGGATGTCTTTCGTACTTCCCCTTCTTACATACAGAACATAGTTTCGCGATTCTTTTTATCTTATTCGACATTCCTGGGAAATAAAATTTTTCCAATATTTGTATCCTATTTTCCTTTTCATTGCGGTGTGCTCTATTGTGTTCTTCGATGACTATGGTTTCCTGGTCATTTTCCGAAATAATATCTACCACGACCTTTTGAGTAAACCTGCACTTGTAGTTCGAGAAATGAGACGGATACAAGTTTTGAATTTTCCCCATTACATGCTCTGGGGTTTTTATACCATTTGCCACCGAGGGGTTCAGATACCTTTTCAGAATGTCCTGAAGTTTTTGCTCATCATAATGAGGTTCGGTTATCAAGTGTCGGTGGAAACCAGGGAAAATTATCTTAAATTGATATGTTGACACGTCTCCAATACTTAAGAATAATTGATTTTTGAAGACGTTTATGGGTGACTCAACACTAGGTATAAGATTCTCAGATGAACTTTCAGCACTATGCTGTGTCGGTGTTAATGAGTTTGCCTCCTGCTCTATTCTAGATAAAGCGTCAGCTACAATGTTCTGTCTTCCTGGCTTATATCTCAGCTCGTAATTATATTCCTCTAGAATACACTTCCATCTTTTCATCTTGGAATTGCCGTTCTTATTACTTAGTGCGTAAGTAAGAGGCTGATGGTCTGTAAAAATGATAACCTTTTTGGAGCCATACAAATAATTCCTTAATGTGGTGATGGCCCAAATTATGGCCAACATCTCCCTCTCGTTAGTTGCATAGTTCTCTTCTGTTTTATCTAAAGTTCTAGATATGAATGCAATCGGTCTCTTCTTCTGGCTTAAAACTGCTCCAAGTGCCACGTTGGAAGCATCAGTGGTTAGTTCGAAATCATCTGAAAAGTCCGGGTAAGATAATAGTACCTCTTGTGACACTAAGGCATTTTTAAGATTTTCAAAGGATTTCTTAGCGTTCTCGTCTAATACCACTGGTACTTGACTAGAAACATTTTTCGAAATTCGTCCTTCCTCCCCTCTAAGAAGAGCTGTTAGTGGTTTAGCAATATCAGCGTATCCTTTGACAAATCTTCGGTAGTAACCAGCTAGTCCCAGAAAAGATCGGAGTTGTTTAAGAGTTTTGGGAGCCGGAAATTGAAGTATTGTATCGACTTTCTTAGGGTTTGTCCTTATACCATCTTGTGATACTACAAGTCCCAAAAACTCGACTTCCGTTTTGAAGAATGTGCACTTTTCTAACTGTATTTTCATGTTAGCCAGTTCAAGGGTCTCAAAAACTTTTTTAATGTTTCCCAAATGCGACTTCTCATCTTTGCTAAAAATTATGATGTCGTCCACGTAGACGAAACACATTTTTCCAATTAATTCTCTTAAAATATCGTCGAGTGCACGTTGGAATATCGCTGGCGCATTTTTTAGGCCAAAAGGCAATCTCGTGAATTCGTACTTGCCATTATTGATAGAGAATGCAGTCTTCTCTCTATCTTCTTCTCGCAGAGAAATTTGGTGGAAACCACTCTTAAGATCGATGACCGTAAAATACTTATTTCCCCCTAGGTTCGATAAGACTTCTGTTACTTCAGGGATCGGGTACTTATCCGGAATTGTTACCGCGTTGAGTTTCCTAAAATCGACCACCAATCTAAATTTCTTATTCCCAAAACTATCCTCCTTTTTGGGTACCACCCAGATAGGCGAATTGTAGGGGGATCTAGACGGTCTAATTATGCCATCCCTCAGAAGGCGACCAATTTCTTCCTCCACTACTGATTTTAGCGCCATCGGATAAGGGTAACTCTTCGCATATATTGGCGATTCGTTAGTGGTTCGGATTTCCCCAACTACAACAGTAGTGTATGTAAGTTTCTCGTCTGGGTCTGCGAAAAGATTTCTGTACTGGCCTGCTATATTATCAAGAGCATTCTTCTGACTTGCCGACAAGTAATCCGCTTTTAATTCGAGGTTATTTACATTTCTGGACGCTTTCTGTTTTATGTATATTTTTCTGCCACCTTTCACTACCAAGTAGTCATCAGAAGTATGAATTACGGCTGACAGTTCTTTCAAACTGTCGTTACCCAATATGGCATCAAATGACCTTAGGCCAGGCAAAAGAAAGAATTTAATAGGAATATTATCAAACATTTTCAAGAGTGTGTGATGAGTAACTTCCACATCTCCACCCACAGATTTTACGCTAAATTTTTCGTCATTTCGTTTTGGATTTGCCACCAGGTTTGGTTTAATATAATTTTTACTGCTGCCTGTATCTAGTAAGAATTCTAATATTTTCCCGCCCTTCGTTTTGGCCTGAATGTATGGCAACGAAGAACAGGTTAGTCTAAAAAATTAATATCTATAAAATTTGAGGGAATGTCATCAGGACCTCTTTCCTGATATTCATCTTGCACAACATCTTCTGGTGTCGCCATAAAATATTCTTCACCATTCTCAGTCATGAGTTCGGCTGAAGTGATAGCCTCATTATATTCAGCTACTGAGTCACTTGCTTGATCCCCTGGTGTGCTAGATACATTGACGTGGAAATTTCTTTGCATTTTATTCACAGGAGCCTGCACAGAGAAATGAGCTGGCCTCTTAATATTTTGGTTTTGTTGGGGCCCAAACTGTAAAGATCTATCAACGTCCATAGGCTCCGGACGAATTTGGTCGCGTGAAAAATTGGAAGGATTCCCCCCGAATTGGTTACGCTGCGGATATTGTTGTCCGCCTGATGGACGATTATTTGGATAAGATCCTCCGAATTGTGGTCGTTGATTAGAATAGGGTCCTCCGGCTTGAGAGCGCTGAGGTTGCGTATTATAGTTTGCGTTCTGATAATTATGTTGAGGCGGTGCGGAATATTTATTAACATAAGATGGAATATTTGCCAACTCCGGGTAAAATTTTGGTTTGGTTCCTGTATTCGTTGATGATCGAGTATCATTCTTTTGGGCACCCCTTTGAGCATAGTCTCTTCTGAACGTCATATTGTCCAGTTTTAGACACAAATGCAGCGCTTGTGGCAAAGAAGTTGGTTCCCTGATACTCAAAAGTTTGGGAAGATCGCCGTTTAGGCCTCTTACGAAAGTATCCAGAGCTTTCTCTCGATACGTATCGGTCATAGCCCGCAAGGTCATTTCACCTAAATCAAGACAGGATACCTTGTCTAAGATAAGGGACAACATTTGGTAGACGGTTTGATAGAATTCTGTAACAGTCCTATGCCCTTGGCACAGTATGTTCATTTGATATTCTAACGTTCCTATGTCCCTTTTGTCCGAGTAGTGTACCATCAGACATTTACGGATTCTTGGCCAGTCAAGAGGAGTCCTGTAGGACTCAAGCGCAGTATCGGCTTCGCCGATTATTTTAGTTCGGATTGTATGAAGGATTGCGTAATATTTACCCGTACCTTGGAGTGTGGAGTAAAGATCCAGCACCCTTTCGACTGACTTACGCCAGGAATTGAATTCTCCGGGTTTTCCGGAAAATTCCCGTAAGGATTTCACAATATCTGGAACTTTATCTAGTTCCTCTAACTTTGTAGGAATGGTGCCGATGGCAACATCGGAACCCTCGTCCAAAATCGGATCTCTTTCGCGTAAGATATTCGTAACCATCTGAGTTATTTCATTGCGTTGTCTGTCACTCAGTACGGAAGGGCTTGCGGTTGCAGTGTTCACGGACATATTAAATTTACTTAATCTTGACGTAATGTCATCAACTGTTTCGTCGGGCATTATTGAGGGAAAGGTGGAATCACAAATTATTTTTTCGAACTATTATAATTATTCGGTAGTTATTTACTTATTAGAATTTTTTTTTCTTTTTTTAAATCCTTTTTTTTCAATTTGCTTTAAATTACTGTTTTCGTATATCTTAATTCTATGCTTACATAATAAACAGCATAATTCCTGGTGATGACATTGTGGATTCTGGAGTAGTCTTCCTTCAAAAATAGAATTGTCCTCTTTAGTTTTCGATTAATTCACTTTGAGATGATTTTCTCAGTTCTAATTTTTCAAGTCACCTTTAGGGGTTTTTTTGTAATTTTTACTTATTTATTTTTACTATTTCTTATCACCTTTGAGGTTCTTTCCCTCAAGTTTATTTTAGTTATTTTCGAAAAATTCTTTCTTAATTTTTATTCATTGATTAATGTTATAAGTCACTGTTTTATTTCACTTTATTTTTATATTTTTAGTAATTCACTTTTACTTGTTCTAGTTTCATTCACAACGTATTTTATCTTTTTTACACTGTTTTGATTTCACTGAATCTTCGATTTCTCGTTACGTGGTTTCTCGGTAATGTTCTTATCACTAATTTAATACTACGATACCGTTTCCACGGGCTTTAGGGGCTGCGACTTGTACGACGCTCCTTTTTACAATTAAGTTACTTAGGCACCCTTCTAAAGGCTTGTCTCCTTGTATTCGCGAAACCGTTGAACCTGTTTTCCAACAGGTCCCTGCTCGGGCGCCAATTAAGTTTACACAAAATTTATTTAGTTTTTAAAAAAGATTTGTTGCGGCAACTTCCGTTGCGACAACTTGTTTCTTTATTCAGGTTCGAAATACAAAAGAGCAAAGATACTTAAAACTACCCTAACTTATATTGTCAGTTGATGTTATATGAGCTTGCGTGTGTTGTCTCAGCGGTAAAGCATTCGTAAAGTTGAGGTGCCTGAATGTTGTCGTCAGCGTCTGGGACTTTGGTGGGAATTGGCGAGTCAGCAAATTGACACAGTTATCGTTTGTGTTATTCGGTGTAGTTGTGGTTCAGGGGTTTCAACGTGTTTAGTGTTAACTCCTCCCCTCTTAAATACAATCGTCCCGATTGTCTAAAATGAATGGATGTTGAAAATGCTTGATGATTTAGGACCTCTTAATGTAGGAGCGGGGTCGGCCTCCGGGCACTCAATTTCATTTTCAGTGGAGATTATGTCCGTTTTGTGGGTGGCGGAATTTATCTGATGTTTTTTGTATAGTAACAAGACAGCTATTGATATTAATGTTATTATAGCAAATCCGGCTGTTCCCATTGTTATACTGTTTCTGTTTTCTAAGACTTCCATACGTTTGATGTTTTTCACATGTAGTTGTTTTAGTAGTTGCAGGGAAATTACCTCCTCTATCTTATCGTCGAATGTCTTCGGTTGTAAAAACGCAGGAAGGGGTTTGTTGCCGCTAATTTCTTTTGAATAATATTCATGCCCATCGATGTTAATAGTGTTGTTGAAATATTTTACCAAATACGTCCCATTTAATAACAATTTCTCCCCATTGACGTTGATTGCACCTTGATATTGGTTTAGTAGGATTAGGTCTGGACCAATTTCTTCAATTGTTGGCACGTGCTCATTGTTAATTTGGGTGCAGTTCCCTACTCTATTCTTAAATAGATTTGTTATACACGAATTTTCTCTTAGCTCTATTAACATTTCTTTATTACATATTGTCAAATCATAATGTTTCTTACATTGTTTTTTTATTGCGAACAGGTCATGGTTACATTGTAGTAAATGGTTATATTCCACTTTATCTATTACATTTCTATATTTTACAGGTTTTGCCAAATAGGTTTTACAAATATCGGTCTGAGTTATAGGTATGGTAAGAATATACAAAATCTCTTTATTATTTGATACGATTTTCACAGTTCCAAAAGATAATAGTTCATCAATATTATAAACAGGAATATTATAACCTTTAAGTATTTCATTAATGTTATCAATTTCAGTTTTTGAAAGAATAAAAGAGTTAACTATGTTGGCCTTAGCCCATTGTATTGCAAATTCAGTATTCTCTAATTCTTTATTAATTAACATTAGTTTTCTTTCCATCCTGTTCGCTATATCATCGTTCCACCCTTCTCTTCTCACTTTTACTATTTCATTTGTAATATTCGTAATTTCCGAGACTCTATTTGATATGAGTTCATTTATTATTAACTGCCTGTTGTTATTTTCCAAAATGTTATTAATTTTCTGATCCAAAATCTGGAAATCGTGACTATCCGGATTTCCTGCGATCCACTTCCACGCGCTTCCAATGAAATCTAACGACTTCCTTACTCTATTTGGTGTAAGGCGGTAAAGGAGACCATTGATATCAACAAGTTGTTGTTTGATAAACGGACGGAGCGGATGATTATCTGTAATATTATCGTTTAGGATGGTCTCAATTTGATGTATGATTAGTCTGTACTTGTCAAGATTAATTGAATGAATAATTTTAAACGTTCCATTTTGCATCCTTGCGATTCCATTTTGAATCGTAATCAATCTGGCATTTGAGTAATCTAGGATATTGAAATCAGCTTGGGCACTTCCGAACAGAAATCTGAAAAATTTAGAATTAAATCAATTTCTTATGTGGCTTTTGTGAATAACCCTTCCACTTTCTGTTAAAACAGTAGTGTTGCGGTTCTCCTTAATCGTTTCTTCTTTAAACCGATCACTCAGTTTTGTGCCTAAACGTTTATTAGTCTTTACGTAAACAATTTGTCCTGCAATATATTCCTTTACGGGCCGTTTATTTTTATTGTGGAGTGCTAAATCTGAAGATTGTTTTTGCTTTAGTTTTTCAACGTTATTCCGTCTCGTGGTTTCAATGTCCTGTGGAGAGAAATCGACTGTTCGACCAAAGTATAAGTCAACTGGCCTCATATTAATGGTCGAGTGAATGGAGTGGTTATACTCGTTTACAGCCCTTTCCAACAACTCCTCGAAATTTCTCGAGGTTCCGTCAGATTTTAAGCAGCGCATTATTTCAGCAAGGGTGGAATGAAATCGTTCAATCTGCCCATTTGCCTCACTCCTGTAAGATGGTGTAGTAAAAACATTTATCTTCATCTCGTCTTTCAGCATGAAGAGAATTGTATTAGAATTTAACGATGGTTCATTGTCCATCACAACATTCTTCGGTACCCCGTAGGAAAACAGTAATTCTCTAAGAGGCCTTCTAACATCCTCCACAGATCTTCCACTTAACAATTTTACTTTAACATATTTAGAAAATTTATCTATAGAGGTCAAAATTAACTTCCTGTCCGTAGAAAAAATGTCCAAATGAACAGTATGGCCTGGATATGTTGGTATCGGTGTCTCTCCCAATAGAGGTACATTGGGATGTCTTTCGTACTTCCCCTTCTTACATACAGAACATAGTTTCGCGATTCTTTTTATCTTATTCGACATTCTTGGGAAATAAAATTTTTCCAATATTTGTATCCTATTTTCCTTTTCATTGCGGTGTGCTCTATTGTGTTCTTCGATGACTATGGTTTCCTGGTCATTTTCCGAAATAATATCTACCACGACCTTTTGAGTAAACCTGCACTTGTAGTTCGAGAAATGAGACGGATACAAGTTTTGAATTTTCCCCATTACATGCTCTGGGGTTTTTATACCATTTGCCACCGAGGGGTTCAGATACCTTTTCAGAATGTCCTGAAGTTTTTGCTCATCATAATGAGGTTCGGTTATCAAGTGTCGGTGGAAACCAGGGAAAATTATCTTAAATTGATATGTTGACACGTCTCCAATACTTAAGAATAATTGATTTTTGAAGACGTTTATGGGTGACTCAACACTAGGTATAAGATTCTCAGATGAACTTTCAGCACTATGCTGTGTCGGTGTTAATGAGTTTGCCTCCTGCTCTATTCTAGATAAAGCGTCAGCTACAATGTTCTGTCTTCCTGGCTTATATCTCAGCTCGTAATTATATTCCTCTAGAATACACTTCCATCTTTTCATCTTGGAATTGCCGTTCTTATTACTTAGTGCGTAAGTAAGAGGCTGATGGTCTGTAAAAATGATAACCTTTTTGGAACCATACAAATAATTCCTTAATGTGGTGATGGCCCAAATTATGGCCAACATCTCCCTCTCGTTAGTTGCATAGTTCTCTTCTGTTTTATCTAAAGTTCTAGATATGAATGCAATCGGTCTCTTCTTCTGGCTTAAAACTGCTCCAAGTGCCACGTTGGAAGCATCAGTGGTTAGTTCGAAATCATCTGAAAAGTCCGGGTAAGATAATAGTACCTCTTGTGACACTAAGGCATTTTTAAGATTTTCAAAGGATTTCTTAGCGTTCTCGTCTAATACCACTGGTACTTGACTAGAAACATTTTTCGAAATTCGTCCTTCCTCCCCTCTAAGAAGAGCTGTTAGTGGTTTAGCAATATCAGCGTATCCTTTGACAAATCTTCGGTAGTAACCAGCTAGTCCCAGAAAAGATCGGAGTTGTTTAAGAGTTTTGGGAGCCGGAAATTGAAGTATTGTATCGACTTTCTTAGGGTTTGTCCTTATACCATCTTGTGATACTACAAGTCCCAAAAACTCGACTTCCGTTTTGAAGAATGTGCACTTTTCTAACTGTATTTTCATGTTAGCCAGTTCAAGGGTCTCAAAAACTTTTTTAATGTTTCCCAAATGCGACTTCTCATCTTTGCTAAAAATTATGATGTCGTCCACGTAGACGAAACACATTTTTCCAATTAATTCTCTTAAAATATCGTCGAGTGCACGTTGGAATATCGCTGGCGCATTTTTTAGGCCAAAAGGCAATCTCGTGAGTTCGTACTTGCCATTATTGATAGAGAATGCAGTCTTCTCTCTATCTTCTTCTCGCAGAGAAATTTGGTGGAAACCACTCTTAAGATCGATGACCGTAAAATACTTATTTCCCCCTAGGTTCGATAAAACTTCTGTTACTTCAGGGATCGGGTACTTATCCGGAATTGTTACCGCGTTGAGTTTCCTAAAATCGACCACCAATCTAAATTTCTTATTCCCAAAACTATCCTCCTTTTTGGGTACCACCCAGATAGGCGAATTGTAGGGGGATCTAGACGGTCTAATTATGCCATCCCTCAGAAGGCGACCAATTTCTTCCTCCACTACTGATTTTAGCGCCATCGGATAAGGGTAACTCTTCGCATATATTGGCGATTCGTTAGTGGTTCGGATTTCCCCAACTACAACAGTAGTGTATGTAAGTTTCTCGTCTGGGTCTGCGAAAAGATTTCTGTACTGGCCTGCTATATTATCAAGAGCATTCTTCTGACTTGCCGACAAGTAATCCGCTTTTAATTCGAGGTTATTTACATTCCTGGACGCTTTCTGTTTTATGTATATTTTTCTGCCACCTTTCACTACCAAGTAGTCATCAGAAGTATGAATTACGGCTGACAGTTCTTTCAAACTGTCGTTACCCAATATGGCATCAAATGACCTTAGGCCAGGCAAAAGAAAGAATTTAATAGGAATATTATCAAACATTTTCAAGAGTGTGTGATGAGTAACTTCCACATCTCCACCCACAGATTTTACGCTAAATTTTTCGCCATTTCGTTTTGGATTTGCCACCAGGTTTGGTTTAATATAATTTTTACTGCTGCCTGTAAGTTAACACTAAACACGTTGAAACCCCTGAACCACAACTACACCGAATAACACAAACGATAACTGTGTCAATTTGCTGACTCGCC
>CAWVPJ010000025.1:0-28023 GCA_963931995.1 Phaonia tiefii | reverse complement strand
TTCCTGAGCAGTTTGGTATTGAAAATCAGCGAAATTGGTCCATTGGAAAAAATGTTATGATTGGAAACGTAAAAAAACTCATAAAATTTTCACATTAATTTTTGTAGTTTTATACCGTGTGGTGAATTTCCATGTTGAAAATCTTTGTTGTACCTTATAATAGGTAAGTACTTTAGAATGTTTTGATGTATTTCAAGTGTTCAAACATTTATATGAAGTTTGTCACGCCTCATCTAAAGTCGCTGTGGCCTGATGGGTAAAGGGTTGCGCGTTGGAGTCTGAGGGTTGTTGGTTCAACTCTCGTCCCAGCTTGTTTTTTTTTTTTTTTTAACAGTTCTTCAAAAAATGCTTTTTATTTTTAAAAAATGCTTATTTATTTTACTTGTGAACAAGTAACTTATTTTTATTGTTTTTTATAAAGTACATTTTCTTAAAAAAAAGTACATTTCTTAAGTACATTTCATTAAGTACATTTCTTAAGAACATTTCTTAAGTACATTTCTTAAGTACATTTCTTTGTTAAGTACATTTCTTAAGTACATTTCTTTTTAAGTACATTTCTTAAGTACATTTCTTCTTAAGTACTTTTGAAAGTACATTTCAAAGTACATTAAGTACATTAAGAACATTTCAAAGTACATTTCAAAGTACATTTCAAAGTACATTTTCGTAAGTACATTTTCAATGTGAGCATTTGAGCATTGTGAGCAATGCATTTGTGAGCATTGTGAGCATTTGTGAGCATCCTGCATTTGTGAACAAGTAATTGCATTTGTGAACAAGTAACTTATTTTTATTTTTTTTTAAAAAGTACATTTTCTTAAAAAGGTCCTTTTTAAAATTTAATATTTTACTGGTTAACACTAAGGTGGAGGGTATCAAAGATTCGGCACAGCCGAATTTAACACTTTTACTTGTTTTAATTACAATCGTGCGCACACAAATCAAACGTTAGAATAACATAAATTCAGTGTCATCCATACAGTCTTGGATGAGTGGTCGTATGTACCATGCAGCACTCTACACTAATACACTCATACATAGCTCACACCGATTTGATAACGCTTTACGATTGGTTAACGATTACATCGCACATCTTACTCTAAACTTGTGATTGTATTGTGAAAAAGATTTTTACCCCAGCGTATAGATGTTTACACATCCAAAAAAAAAACAAGCTGGGACGAGAGTTGAACCAACAACCCTCAGACTCCAACGCGCAACCCTTTACCCATCAGGCCACAGCGACCTTAGATGAGGCGTGACAAAATTCGTATAAATGTTTGAACACTTGAAATACATCAAAACATTCTAAAGTACTTACCTATTATAAAGTACAACAAAGATTTTCAACATGGAAATTCACCACACGGTATAAAACTACAAAAATGAATGTGAAAATTTTATGAGTTTTTTTACGTTTCCAATCATAACATTTTTTCCAATGGACCAATTTCGCTGATTTTCAATACCAAACTGCTCAGGAATACGTGGAACATTCTGGCCAAAAACCAAATCGCGTTATCGCCGATGGAAGTCGTGAGAATGTTTTCAACAGACGGACAGACGGACATGGCTATATCGACCCCGGTTGTTATAAGGATCAAGAATATATTTACTTTATGGGGTCGCAAAGCCTTATTTCTATATGTTACAATCAGAATGACAAACTGATATATACCCTCTATCACTTACAGTGGAGGGTATAAAAAGGGAAAATGGAGAATATTGATGTTTAAATTATCGCAATTAATTATTTTTCACTTGTTTTCTTAACATATGTACATTTTTTTTAAAAAAGTATTTTTACTTAACAAAAGTACTTTTTCTTAAAAATTATCTTTTCTTAAAAAACATTCCTATTCCTAGCTTTTTATAAAAAAAGTAAATTTTCTTAAAAAAATACCTTTTCCTTACTTAATTGTTTCTTTTTTTATTTTTGAAATGAATTTCTTTTTTATGTTGCTAAAGTAAATCAACATACATAGATTGCTGGCAGTACAACACGTATCACAACACAGTTCAACCCAATCATTGGGTAGTAATAGCATCGTATGACTCGACGGTTGCGTCGCAATGACTACTATGAGTGGGTTTACGTGTAGACATGGCATGGCTCGAACCGCTGCTGGCGTCGGCCTTACACACACAGCATAACATTTTGCACGATGAATTAAATGAACCGAAACATGCACTTGTGCTAGCCCTTAGTAGCGACTAATTTTCACTAATTGTCGTACATTATGTTATCGTAGGCAAATGAAAACAAATAAATAAAATGAATTCAAAAACATTTAATTTTAACAACTTTTAAAAAGATTTTTTCCACTTTTAATAAAAAATGTACTAAAACAAAGCAAAATAAGGAAAACTAAAAACTAAAAGTTTTCTTCATCTTTGAGATTGTCATTCATACTTAACAGCTGCATATAAGCACCATCTAGTGTGCAATAGTAGCTACTAATTTTCGAAAACCATTGCTGTAAAATAACATTACATTTCAGTAAACAGCTGATTAATAACTTGTCCAACCGCAACAAATACAAAATAATAAAATATTTTACAAAACACCAAAAAAATTGTAACTCAGAACATAAAACAACGCAAAGTGTATCAAAGCTGAATGGAGGTAATGTTAATTCTAATAAAATTTCTATTAGATTCCAATATAAATTAAGATTATAACATATCTTAATTACGTACTGTTGCCTTACACTGAAACTGGTGCACGACAATTGGGTAACAATCTCCATCTCATGCCAATTATTATGGGTGTAGATTTTAATACAAATTGTGCAAACCCACAGTCGCAAGCTTTATCAACATTTTTATTTGACGTTTTCCACTTGCATATGAGCAATTCTCCACAAACCCCCACAGCTAACAATTCCACTACTATAGATGCAGTTTTCCATAGATTTTTAAATACAATCGAGTCAAAAATTTATATACATATCTTATTTTAGTTACCATAAGCCAATATTAACTATTTGTACTTAAGGCATTTATCATAGATGGACACTTTGCAGTACTACAAAAATTTCAGTAAAAATAATTCTTTAACTAGTAAATTTTTACTGATTACTAAAATTTTTTTCAACAATTTTTATAAAGTGCCTACATGATTACGATGAGGTGCATTGTATTTTCAGTAATCAGTAATGCCCGATTACTGATTATTATGAATACAGCCCTATGATTTGACTGGTAATGCAAATTAAATTTCATTATCAGTAAAAATTTACTGCATTTTTTCAGTAATCAGTGAATTTACTGCTTACTGTAATTTTTAATGCAGAACATATAGACTGCAGTGTGCCCATTTACTAACCAAATAAGTTAAATAAAACAAACAAAACCCAGCAAATTCCTATGTATTTACAATATTGAAAGTTTTGATACTTTTAATTGATTAATTAAAAAAATTTGCTAAAAGCATAAGTACTTCCAACTTCATTACTAGATGTTTACACATCTCCCCTGTGATCGGACTCACATTAATTTTTTTTTTAACAGTTCTTCAAAAAATGCTTTTTATTTTTAAAAAATGCTTTGCAGCTTGTTTTTTTTAACAGTTCTTCAAAAAATGCTTTTTTATTTTTAAAAAATGCTTTTTTATTTTACTTGTGAACAAGTAACTTATTTTTATTGTTTTTAAAAAAGTACATTTTCTTAAAAAAAAGTACATTTCTTAAGTACATTTCAAAGTACATTAAGTACATTTCATTAAGTACATTTCTTAAGTACATTTCTTAAGTACATTTCTTAAGTACATTTCTTTCTTCAGTACATTTCTTAAGTACATTTCTTTTTAAGTACATTTCTTAAGTACATTTCTTCTTAAGTACATTTCTTCTTAAGTACTTAAGAAATGTACATTTCTTAAGTACATTTGAAAGTACATTTCAAAGTACATTAAGTACATTAAGAACATTTCAAAGTACATTTCAAAGTACATTTTCGTAAGTACATTTTCAATGTGAGCATTGTGAGCAATGCATTTGTGAGCATTGTGAGCATTTGTGAGCAACCTGCATTTGTGAACAAGTAATTGCATTTGTGAACATGTAACTTATTTTTATTTTTTTTAGAAAAGTACATTTTCTTAAAAAGGTCCTTTTTAAAATTTAATATTTTACTGGTTAACACTAAGGTGGAGGGTATCAAAGATTCGGCACAGCCGAATTTAACACTTTTACTTGTTTTAATTACAATAGTGCGCACACAAATCAAACGTTAGAATAACATAAATTCAGTGTGGGCGACAAAACGTCATCCAAACAGTCTTGGATGAGTGGTCGTATGTACCATGCAACACTCAAGTAAAACGATTCATGTTCGAACACGTTGGATTGATTTACTTGAGTCGAACGTAACATTGCCGTCAAAGTCCTATGTATACCAAGTAGTAACAACATGCATGACATGACAATGTATAAGTGTCACGCAAATCACAACTCAATCAATTCATCTCGCGCTAGCCTCCAGTCGCTACTATTGCACACTAGATGGTGATGAGTATATTGTATGCAGCGTTGAGTACACTAATACACTCATACATAGCTCACACCGATTTGATAACGATTTACGATTGGTTAACGATTACATCGCACATCTTACTCTAAATTTGTGATTGTATTGTGAAAAAGATTTTTACCCCCAGCGTATAGATGTTTACACATCAAAAAATCAATGAATGTTAACGCATTTTTCAATTCTATGAACACATTAGTAAATGTTACATGGGGAAATAAAAAATTAATAGTTTTTGTGCTGAAGGCTCTTTTGCTATTGCACTTTCTTTTTTCTTACATCTGCTTTAACATTAAATGTAATATTGTTAAAATAAATATAGAAATATTTAGCTCACTAATTGCGACGACGACCTGCTTGTTTGAATGCTGGCTACAACTGAGTAAAAAGCAATGCTTAGCTCACTGGAATAATTGTTTTTGTTTTATCATAAACAGAGCGACGACAAAAGGTATTGAATAGTATATACAACTTATTGCACTCTTTTTCCGTTCTCATGTAGAGAGTCTGAGTAAAAGAGCATAAACGAGTCTTATTCTCTTTATAGAATATTTCGATATAAATGCAATATTTCGACAGTGTTATTACATAAAACAATACAAAAAGCACACATGTTTCAAAAGGCATCAATGTTTCACATCAAAATTATGAATGGGCCAAGTTATGACAAAAAGAGAGTAATACGTTTTGAATCATTCGCCAGATGTCGCCAGTGCATTTGAGTCATATATTTCGATGCATGTGTTCTCTATACTATTCAATACTCTTTAACGACGACGACCCGCTTGTTTGTTCGCTGCCGATACATCAATACCATCATACTTATTTTCAGCCAGAGACTATTGCTGTACAACAACCCCGTAACGCGGTGTGTTGTTTGCATGTGTTCACTTTGATAGATTGCCCTACCCGTGTCACACATCAAAAAACGCACTAATTGTTAAGGAAATTCAAATGTTTTTATTTAATGTGAAGTACAATCAATACAATTAAGTTCTGCATAAAACACCTTCCAAATGGCCTCCACGTCTTCTTTTCAGGAATTTTCGAGCACTTTTTCCATTAAATCAAGTCGTATGTCATGTATAGCACGTTCAATATTGACTTGTAACTCTGGTTTATTGCTAAAGAACAATGACTTCAAATAACCCCACAATAAATAGTCTAATGGTGTTAAATCACAACTTCTTGGAGGCCATTCAATGTCACAATTTCTTGAAATAAAATCTCCCAACTTTTATCGCAATAATTGGGTTGTTGCCAATGGCTTCAGTTCTTGAGTGACGGATGCAAGCCAAAATCCGTTTTCAAAATCCGCCAGATTGTGGTTTGAGACAGTCCCAATTATTGACAACGTCTTGGAATATGTAAATTACGATCTTCATCAACACTTGCCTGAACGGCAGCAATATTTTCATTACTTCGAGCGGTTCGTTGTCTTATTGACATTTGAACATTATGTAAAGAAAATGTACGCTCGTAATTTGCAACAATTCGACGAATAGCGATCACAGGTGGACGATTATTACGACCATAAAATGGCAAAAGCGCAAGAAAAGTTGCAATTGGAGAACTATTATTTGGATAAAAAAAATTGAATAATTTGTAAAAATGACAGATCACAAACGTCACCTAGAAATCATTTCACTCAAAATGGAAAGCGCATTATATTAATTATGCAAAATTTTGTGGCAGCACTGATCTAGGTCGAGAGATTGAGGACAGGTGGCAACGTAGTTGTAGAAATAATATTGGTTGAATGATTATAGTGACTGCAGTGATTGTGTAAAATAGTGGATTTTAAGCTGGGATCACACGATTTGTACATTTGGCTAAAAATTTGTCATATTCATAGACAAATCGTGTGATCTCTAAATTGCATTTGTCATTTATCAGAAATGCCAAATATTTGGCTTCTTGTGACAAATCGAAAACAACCATAAATGCCAAATCGTGTGAACGCAATGCTACCACAGAAGCCAAATCAAATTTATGAAAATGGCCAAATTTCTGATTTGCCACTTGAAGACAAATGCAAGTGCCCAATAGACAAATATTGTTGACAAGTGTAAGTGTTGCCAATATGTTGATTTTTTCGTACTTTTTATGGTTTCAATTTCTTTGCCATTTTGATTGATAATTTGGTATAACTACACTTTAGTTGCTCCTCACCGATTTCATAGAATTTTTTAAATGATTAAAAATGACCGATAATTTTTTTGGCGGTCGGTCCAACTTTTTGATACATAGGCCTTCAAATCTTGAGTATATAATCGGCTATACCTCAGGTATGTATGGTCCGATCTTGGTCAAGTGAGTATTATTAGAAAGCTCGTACAAAATTCTATAAATTACATTATGTACATTTTTTCATTTTTATTAACCCATTGGCGGAAAATTAACAAAAAGAATTTTTTAACCTCACTTTTTTGATAGACACCTATTTTTCTAAGTTACAACACTTCAAGCTTTTTTTAAGCTATAATACTCTGCAGTAACCCTTTAAACACCAGAGATCTCGGTCAAGAGATATCAAAGTTATAAAACTGAAAAAAATGTAGCATGTCACAGTGACCAGCAACATAATAACATTGGACATAGAAAATAGGGGATCCCCGACTTGAGACTCCCTTGTTATTAATTTACTTTGTAAACAAACCGAAATACCCCTTCCGGCCCGAATTTTGCTATCAAACTTTCTCTCTGGGCATTTAAGGCTTTTTGAACGTGAATATCTACGGTCTTTGAAAGGTTAATAAGGAGTACTATAGCTTAGAAAAAGCTTGAAGTGTTGTCTGCTCATTAAATCAAGAAAAAAACTAACTTTACGACGTCCATTTTTTGAGAAAAATTGGTTTCTATCAAAAAAGTGAGGTTAAAGAATCCTTTTTGTTAATTTTCCGCCAATGGGTTAATAAAATGAAAAAATTTACGTAATGTAATTTATAGAATTTTGTATGAGCTTTCTAATGATACTCACTGGACCCAGATCGGACCATAAATACTTGAGATATAGCCGATTATATACTCAAGCTCAGAAGGCCTATATATCAAAAAGTTGGACCGACCGCCAAAAAAATTGCCGGTCATTGTTAATCGTTTAAAAAGTTCTATCGATAGTGAAACTGGTGTAAGTCGGTGAGGAGCACATTTCAATAAAAATGGCAAAGAAATTGAAACCAGAACAAGTACGAAAAAATCAACATATTGGCAACACTGTCTCCTCTCGCGACTCAGCAGGTGTTTTGACAAGTAAAAGCAAAACAATGATTCAGTTGATTTTACCATTTTACTTAATGTCTACGAGTAACTTTATTTTTGACACTTTTTTCGCGTTTTAAATAATAGTAAATGTATGCAGCGAGTTTCTTTTGCCTTTGCGTTACCATCATTATCGTTTATTTCACTTTAAATTTTACAATAAAGATGCAAAATTATGGTTGACAGCTGATCAGCTGTTTTAGTGTTTATGACCAAATGGTTAAATCATGTGAATGAACTGGCAAATAGTTGTCACTTTACTGCTGTGTACAAATATGTGACAAATCATTTTGATGTTTAATAGCCAATTCGTCTGATCGCAAAACAAATCATTTGAACATCGATACCCAAATGCACAAATGTGTACAAATCTAAATTTGTAATTTTTTGTACAAATGTACAAATCGTGTGATCCCACCTTTAGTAGTGTCTTCCTTAAAGTAAAAATAAAAGATTCAATTGCTTGAATAAATCGTGTTGTGGCTTCATTTCTAGGGAGTATTACACTTATAAATATAGTTAGAATACATTTCAATTCCGCCATTTATGTACTTATATATTTATCTCAATATATTTTATATCCAAGTTACTAACATTGAACAATTAAATTTCACGTGATGGAAGAGAATAAACAAATCGTCAATTAAAAAAAATACCATCATCGCATTCGTGGTTATATCTTCTTTACTAAGAATTTCTTGAAGTACCATAATAGTTCCATTATTGAGTAAATGTAACATTAAGATTGATTTAGGTGATTTTGATGCTAAAGTCGGCAGGGAAAATGTCTTTAAACTAACCATCGGTAAATTCAGTCTACACGCCATCATTTCCTAAAACGGAATGAGACAATTAGATTTTGCTGCGGTCGTCATTAGCACGAAATTCCAACATTAAGACATCCACAAGGCTATTTGGATATCCCGTGATAAACAGACGAAGAGCCTGTCTGATCACCTGGTAATTTATGGCAGGCACACTACTAGAGTAATGGACATACGAGTGATTCGAGGAGCTAAAATCGATTCGGATGAATACCTGGTTGCAGCAAAGGTTCGCACAACGCTAAGCAGACCGAAAGACGTACGAAACCAGACATTTAGAAAGGTGGACATCGAAAGCTGCAATTACCATTGACATTCACGGCCTATCCAGAGAAGCTCACTCAGATATTAACGCAGATCGAACCCCCGCCTCATGATCCTGAAGCGCAGTGGATGTACATTTCCCACTCTATGAAAACTGCTTAAGGGCAAACCATGGTACGATGAAGAGTGTCGCATGGCAAGTGATGAAAAGAACGCTGCACGTATGTCAATGCTTCAGTCAGCTACAACGCGAGCTGCGACTAAGCGCTTGCGGAGAAAGCGCGAGACTGATCAAATTGAATCCTACATAAGCAATAATGAGGCGCGTAAATCCTACCGAAAAGTTCAAAGTCAAACTGACAGCAAAGTACGCGAAACTTGTCGCAGATGAGCAGAGTATGTTTGGAATGTGGACAGATCCCTTCTCTGATTTACTTGTTCCAGAAGACACATACAGGACGGTGGTGTCGACTGCCACTTCTAGCCAAACCAAAGTTAAAACTATATTTTCCTGGCTTAAGAACAAAAAAGCCGTTGGTGCTGATGGCCTACCGGCTGAGCTGTTAAGGCTGGCGGCTATGAGTTGGAAAGATGCACGCAGCAGCTCATATGCAAAATCTGGCTCGACGAATGCATGCCTGCATATCAGCGTACTGTGTCCTATTTTCAAAAAGGCGACCAGAGTATATGTGTTAACTATGGTAGAATAAGCCTTTTAAGCATCGCATACAAGGTCCTCTCGAACGTAATGTGTGAAAGAGTAAAGCCGTTTGTGCAGTGTGGCTTTAGACCTGGAAAGTCAATGATCAGATATTCACATTACGACAAATCTTGGAGAAAACCCACGAAAAACAAATCGACACCTACCATCTCTTTGTTGCCTATAAGGCTCCTTCAATAGCCCGATATCAAGCTATGTCGGAGCTTGGTATTCCTGCTAAGCTGACACGCCTTTGTAGAATGACACTAACCGACACGAAATCCTCAGTACAGATTGGTACAGACCTCATCGTACCATTTAGAACGAGGCGAGGACTCAGTCGAGAGAATTGATATCGTGGTGAGAAAAGCTACAGACTTTAAACACGAATAAAACTATCAGCAGTAAAAGTCACATGCAACCAACGTATGTTGATGATTTAGGCATCATTGTGCGCAGTCTGGGAGAAGCTGCCGCAGTATTTTCGAGAATTGAGAAGGAATCAGCAAAGTGGTTTTGACAGTCAACGAGGTCAAGACAAAATTAATGGTTTCGACAAGCAGAACATCCGCCCGATTGGATGAAAGGGTGGACGTTGACAGCCGTTATAATTTCGAGGTAGTGGACGACATTATTTTCCTCGGATCTGCCGTGAACGGAGATTTTGGTGGCAAAATGGTGTTATTTCGGGCTAACTAATCACTTGAGAGATATAACCCTCTCTCGAGAAACGAAGATTTAACTGTATCAGACACTCATAACACTTATCTTGCTTTATGGTGCAGAATCCTGGGATATATCTAGAGTGCCCAAAACCGAAAAATCAGGGAAACCGGTTAGCCGGTTTATTTTGGTATGAACCGTCTGCCGGTTTTTTACAAAACGTAATTTTCGAACAAACCGGAAACCGGTTATTTGACGGCGGTTAATCGGATTTTACTTATTTTGTGTTAATATCCTTAAAAATTATATGATTTTCCAATTTTAGTGAAATTTTGGAATTAAGAAACATGATTTCCATTTTGAAATAGGATCTAAATGACATATCCAAGCAATTTTTAATCAAAATGATTTCATGATTTGAATTAGAATTAATTAAGCTTTTCAAACATTTTTTTTCCAAATTTCAAAATTAAAATTATTTGATAACTAAGGGCGAGTTTCACACTCGTCATTTAAAAGCTCAATTTGAAAGCTAACAGAAAATTTTCAAATTAAATGGCATTTAACTGACACACGTCAGGCATTTAAAGTGCATTTAAATGGAGAATTTTGAACTGTGTAACTGGGCATAAATGTTTGAAATTTAATAATATTTTCATACATGAATAACTTTTTTAAATTTGAATATGATTTTCGATTTTAAATCATTTAATGCGAATTTGAATAAAACTTTTAAATTTTATATTAAACACGCATTCCAAATTGGAATATGATACATATTTTTTAAAATGTGATGATTTATTCGACCTTTCGTATGATATTTCAATTTAAAATGTTCGAGCGTTAGATCAATTTTAAATTATTTTGTTCTTCAATATTTCGCTACCCATTGGCTAGCATCGTCACGAAAATAAGCACAATTATTAATTAAAAATTAAGGGTGTGAAGATAAATTTATCCGATAAATTTATTTATCGAAGACACAAACCACTTATACAAAATTTCTGAAATCTCATTTTTTGTCAAAAAAAAAATTTTTTGATGAATATAGCATATAATTAGCTTTATATAGAAACAAATATTTATTCTTCCTGTAAAAAACTGACATTAAATAAAAATAAATGGTTACCCATTACATCCCACGAAGGGACCGGGGAGAACTTCTCACAATCACTGAGCTGTGCGCTTTCCAGTTTTCACTCACTGATTGGGACCTACAGTCTTACACCGATTCCGAACGGTATTTTGAGAAGGTTTTTCATGGCTATATACTCGATAGCGTCGCCGTCACTATGCGAGGTGACCGCCGCCGAAAGAAATTTGAAGGTGGTCAGAGCAGGTTTTGAACCCAGGACCTCATGTACAAGAGCCGCGCACACTAACCATTGCACCACCGACGGCCAACTGACATTGGTTATTTTTTATCTAACCTGGGTCGCTCACGACAAAGGCGAATGAACTTCTAATGTCTAGCCGCCTAACACCGTAGAAGCGCATAAACAGCGCAGCCTATATATCCTGATTCCATTTGAGGTCGGAGATATAGCCTAATTTATGAAGTGGCCCATGTCATTGACAATAATAATGATTTCGAGAGCTAATACTGGTTACTACTGATATAAGTGAATGGACTAACTATGTACTCTAAGTTAGCCCCATGGGAGTACATAACACCCCCATCCCAAATATGTGCTGATTCCATTTCAGATTGGAGATATAGTCAACTTTACGAAGCGACCCATGTCATTGACAGAATTATTAATTTCGAGTGCCAATATTACACACTCCTGATAAAAGTGAATGGACTACCTATATATTCCAAATTAGCCCCATGGGACCACATAGCATCCCCATTACAAATATATGCTGATTCCATTTCAGATCGGAGATATAGTCAACTTTATGAAGCGACCCATGTCATTGACAGAAATAATGATTTCGAGTGTCAATATTGGGCACTCCTGATAAAAGTGAATGGACTAACTAGTTAGTGTTACTATTTTCTCTGTAGGTAAGCGACGTGTAAGCAGTGTCAGATATCACTCTACACGCAAACAAAAACTTCACTTAGTGATAATTGTGAATACTTAGTTCGGTGGATTAACATGTTAGACGCTGAGGAAGATGATACTTAACAAACATCGATTAGATCATCCAGTGAATGTGAGTTCGAGTCCTACACGCGGCTGATTGAATTTTTTCACTAACCGAAAAAACTGACCTGTTAGCTTAAAAGGAATACTTTCTAAACTTTCTAAAAATAACTCGGATCCAAGACAACTAACAGTGGAAAAATGTTTCATCTATCTGATCTGATCACTCCCAGCCCAAACGGATAAAGCTAGAACCTTGAACTTCGGCATGTAGTTTCCTTTTATGACGTAGGCGTACGATAGTAACAGATTTTTGGAAATTCGGACTGCAAGGGAGTAAAAGGGGCATGGCACCGCCCACACAGCTCGAAATTTTAAATGGCTATATCTCAGGTGCCTTTAGAGGTACGAAGATGAGATTTGGTACATACATACATATGTTGACCCTACAAGGAAATTACTTTTTTTTATAGAAAGTGGGCGGTGCCACTGGCCTTTTTAAAAATCGTGGTACTGCCCACACGGCTTGAAATTAGAAGTGAAGATATCTCATGCGTACAATGGAAATTACTTTTTCATGCAAAAAATGTTTATGCTGCCTATAGTAATAGACCGATTGTAATGAAATTTTCATTGTGATACTGTCGGTTGGATCTCAATCATAGGCTATATAAGAACACACAAATCGAAATTTGAATCGGTAATATGTCAAGAGAAACACGAGCGTCGCGATAAATACGATTAATTGCCGTCCTAACCAGAAGCGAGAACATAGACTAATGAAATTTGGGTTGAATATTCCCTTATGGTTTAGATATTAGCTAAGAAGGATTTTTTTAAATCTGACTAGGGGCAGTAGCCGTCGGTGGTGCAATGGGTAGTGTGCGCGCCTCTTGTACTTGAGATCCTGGGTTCGATCCCTGCTCTGACCAACTTAAAAAAAAAAAAAAAATTTCTTTCGACGGCGGTCACCTCGCATAGTGACAGCGACACTATCGAGTATTTAGCCATGAAAATGCTTCTCAAAAATACCGTTCGGAACCGGTGTAAAAGTGTAGGTCCCAATCAGTGAGTATAAAACTAGAAAGCGCACAGCTCACTGGTTGTGAGAAGCTCTCCCCGATTCCTTCTAGGGATGTAATGGGAAACCATTTATTTATTTTAGGGGCAGTAGAATTAAGTTCCGTAGTGAATCAAAGTAATAAGTCTTATGACCGAAAGTGTGATCTCAGAATCATCTGGGAAGATGAAATTAAGAGAAGCTTGATTTTTATGTTTATTTTAATTCGATAGAATTCAAACCAGACACGGAAATTGAAACTTACAACATTTGTTGTGTTTATTCCCTTTTCACTGTAGATCTCAGGTTAGAGGAATTGCTTCGAATATTTATAATTGGGGACGACACATTAATGAGAGTTCGGACCAAATGCTATAACCTAGTCTTAGGGAAGTTGGAGCAGACTTGGAGCATTTTAATAACCGATGCTGGTGCGGTAGAAATGGTAATCAATGTGCATAATCACAATTTTAACTATTCGAAATTCGAATTTTGGAAAAGTCATAACATTTGGAGTGGTGCCGGAAAGAGCGTGTCGCTGAATACTATTCATTCTAAGTTAATTCAAGAAGAGTTCTAATGATGACATTTAGAGTTTATGTTGGCTGTATGAAGAAGACGACACGAAAAGTCGGGTTATTAACTAATTTTGGCCAAACGTGTCTAAGTCGATGTATGAAAGTAATGTCGGCTAAACAAAAATGTTTTTTTGAATTCGAAATATGACACTTTATAAGAACTTTCCAGTGTGAAGACATGTTAATAGTAAATGCTGTGATTTTCAGAGGAAAATTGACATTAATAGCGAGAGTACATTTTTCGTTGATATAAATATAGTGCGGTAAAACTGCACTAGATACTTTTATATACATTACTGTATTTCGGCGCACGAAGTAGCTGGCAGTTGCTAGTCTACCAATATTTCTCTTAGATCAATAGCCCCAGCATAAACCAATAACAATTTAAACTGTGTTACTTTCCGGTTCATAAGGTTGAAGGATTTTCTTTGAAATTCTAGTTATATTTGTACAAATATTTAAAAGATTCTGTTTAAATGTTTCATTACTTTGTCGTGTAAAATATTCGAGGACGGAATTTTAAAAATTATTTTTTGAATCCAATGTAAATCATATACAGGTCATCACGAAGTACAAACTTTATAAGATCAATATGGTTTATGTCCAAAAGAGGATTGTTTCTTTTACTATGTGATATTGAGGGTTGGCATTTTCTCTGACTGCGCCCACTGTTTGGTTTAGGTTAAGTAGAAGTGGCTGTCGCTACAACACATATTCTACAATAAAGACCGATGTAATACTACGGGCCGTCATATTCCGTACCCATCGTTGAGCCTGCAATTTGAAATGGTACGGTTATGAGGCGGTCATGCCGAACGATACCTCACCTCGATATTCCAGGATCATTCAGCTTATCTTCCTCAATGTCGGTTAGAACTAAGATGCTAGATATTTTTTTCTACTCATACAAAAGGTCGGATAGTAGCATATGAGGTGCTCGACTCTCTTGTCCTCCTCATTCCCACAGCTTCTGCAGCAATCTTGAATTGAAATATCAACTCTAGTAGAGTTGGGCATTTTAGTTCATTCAAGTGAGCCCACTTTTCAAATCTGAACTAGTTCAATTTGGTACGTTGTATAATTTCAGTTCACAAATTAATATAAGCTGTGTACTAAAGAACCGATTTCAGTGCATTTGTCGTTGTAAGGCATCGTGTCCTGTACGCAAGAACTTCCAATTTGTAAAGTGTTTTGGATATTGTGATACATTTTTTTTATAATACGTTAGGATAGTTAAAGCTTTATTTGATATAAACGTACGTGGAGGTTGAGACGGGTCTGTATCTTTGCAACAAAAGTGGTCAATGTGGTTACTGGGTACAGGCTGGTGACACTTCGATTCCACAAAGATGGTAACGTTAGGCGCCAACTGTGCCAATTGGGTTAGACACTAGTAAAATATAGAGAAATGCACAACTGAAATAAAAAAAACTGCTGAAACAAGTAACTACTGAAACAAAAGAGCGGAATATTGTGAGCTAGTTCATCTAGTACACAAGAGTGATTCATTAAATTGAACTAGTTCGTTCGTGAACTACACTACTCTACTATTCGGGTGTCTGCCTATTAAACAGCGTCCAGTGATTACAGCTGCTAGAATATCTTGTCTAGGATTGGATATCAAGATAACTTGGCCACAGTACATTCTTCACAATCAATTTCTTTTAAAATCCTTGTATTGCTTACTGTTTCTCCTTTTACAATGAACCTTTCACACGAAAATAATCCAGTATGACTTTTTGAACGTTGAATAAAAGCTCTAGTGCTATTTTAAAACTGAATTGTTGTCCATTCACAAATACTAATGTACCCAACCTAAATTAAAGAAAACATAATTAGTTCATTACATTCTGATTGGTCAGATTTACAGCTAGACCTTCGTTATAAACATATTATGTTGGCTTCTGATACAAATTCTGACAGAAATCTATCTATGTTCCCGTAGTAAAGAGCTTAGTAGTAAATACAAATTGGTTAAACAATTTTACCCATAATAATAATACATGTTCACTCGATGCACTTGAATATACTTTAGAAATATTTGTAAATAAAAGAAGACTTTGTGTATAACGTTTTTGGGAATTGGAAAATATTTGCCAGTCTGAAAAATAGTTTGTATTAAAATAAACTTTTATTTGAAAGTTTCCAAATTTAAATATTTTCTATTTGTATCTTTCTGGAATTACAAGTCTTATTTTGAAACCAAGTCTGGAGTACAGCAAGGTTGTATATTGTCACCACTTCTATTCTCGTTATACATGAATGACTGGCACGGTTTTATAGAAGGACTTTTTGTTGATTAGTTAAATATTCGGATTTTTATAGTATATGCGGATGATATTGTCTTGCTAGCAGATGATCCAATTATTCTACAGAGCATGATAAATAGGCTGGAATCTTATTGCAAATTAAACGTTATGGAGGTTAATCTAGTATAATCGTAAATAATGGGTTTTAGAAGAGGAGGCAGAGTTGGAGGACATGAAAAGTGGAAGTATAGTGGCCAGGAGTTACGAGTTAATAAATTTAAATATTTAGGAATTACTCTAACGCCAAAACTGTAATTTTCTAAACATGTGGAAGAAAGAAATAAGGCAGCGAAAACATGTATAAATATGGTATGGAGAACATTTATTGCAAAAAAGAACGTTTCCCTTAACGCTAAGTGGAAAATGTTTACACAAGCGTATGGTTCAGAGATTTGTACAGATATTTCACAAAGAGACACAGAATACACCAAGCTATATAATTAACCTAGAAACAGGCCAGGAAGAAGGTTGGCTATATACCTATATGTTGAATTTAAAGTATTTATCGAAAACTTTATTTAACTAAGGCGATGATAGGTTACCCCATATGCTATCGAGGAAAGTATTGTCGAAAAATATATTTTGGTACTCCGAGATAAAGTACCAATTCATGAAACATGGTATGGAGATAACCAACTTTATCCATGATAGTAGATCATTCCTCACTGCATGTAAAAATGTATGCAACTTAATGGCGGCACAGGCATATGAACAACATGTCTGCAGAGCAAACCAAAGCCAAAGCAGATTTTATAGAAATCTAAATATGTCCAAGGAAGTAACATACTACTATCCGCCGTATACCCAAGCACAAATATCATATATTTTGAAAGCAAGAGCAGATATCTTGTGGTTGAATGGAAACTCTCGGATTACAGACGAGTCCACATTATGTTCGATGTGTAACTTACGGGAGATCGAGAATATCCAACATTTCTAGGGCAGATGTCCTATAATTAAAGAAATTAGAGTAAAATATTTCCTGTGCTTACGATTCACGGATGAAGATTTAATAATTATTTTGAACGGAGAAGTTTTCTGAAGTTGGAAAAATCTTTATAAATATATAAAACAGGCGACTGCCTACAAAACAATATTGATTACCGAATTTAATTAGATTAAATATCTTAACATAGCAGAGAGTTCTATTGAACCATGCATTAATATTCTTTAAATGTTTTCAAATTTGATTTAAACAATTATAATGAATTTTGGTTGAACAATAACTTTATTGTATGTATTTATATCATTCTATTCTATTCTATTCTATTCTATTCTATTCTATTCTATTCTATTCTATTCTATTCTATTCTATTCTATTCTATTCTATTCTATTCTATTCTATTCTATTCTATTCTATTCTATTCTATTCTATTCTATTCTATTCTATTCTATTCTATTCTATTCTATTCTATTCTATTCTATTCTATTCTATTCTATTCTATTCTATTCTATTCTATTCTATTCTATTCTATTCTATTCTATTCTATTCTATTCTATTCTATTCTATTCTATTCTATTCTATTCTATTCTATTCTATTCTATTCTATTCTATTCTATTCTATTCTATTCTATTCTATTCTATTCTATTCTATTCTATTCTATTCTATTCTATTCTATTCTATTCTATTCTATTCTATTCTATTCTATTCTATTCTATTCTATTCTATTCTATTCTATTCTATTCTATTCTATTCTATTCTATTCTATTCTATTCTATTCTATTCTATTCTATTCTATTCTATTCTATTCTATTCTATTCTATTCTATTCTATTCTATTCTATTCTATTCTATTCTATTCTATTCTATTCTATTCTATTCTATTCTATTCTATTCTATTCTATTCTATTCTATTCTATTCTATTCTATTCTATTCTATTCTATTCTATTCTATTCTATTCTATTCTATTCTATTCTATTCTATTCTATTCTATTCTATTCTATTCTATTCTATTCTATTCTATTCTATTCTATTCTATTCTATTCTATTCTATTCTATTCTATTCTATTCTATTCTATTCTATTCTATTCTATTCTATTCTATTCTATTCTATTCTATTCTATTCTATTCTATTCTATTCTATTCTATTCTATTCTATTCTATTCTATTCTATTCTATTCTATTCTATTCTATTCTATTCTATTCTATTCTATTCTATTCTATTCTATTCTATTCTATTCTATTCTATTCTATTCTATTCTATTCTATTCTATTCTATTCTATTCTATTCTATTCTATTCTATTCTATTCTATTCTATTCTATTCTATTCTATTCTATTCTATTCTATTCTATTCTATTCTATTCTATTCTATTCTATTCTATTCTATTCTATTCTATTCTATTCTATTCTATTCTATTCTATTCTATTCTATTCTATTCTATTCTATTCTATTCTATTCTATTCTATTCTATTCTATTCTATTCTATTCTATTCTATTCTATTCTATTCTATTCTATTCTATTCTATTCTATTCTATTCTATTCTATTCTATTCTATTCTATTCTATTCTATTCTATTCTATTCTATTCTATTCTATTCTATTCTATTCTATTCTATTCTATTCTATTCTATTCTATTCTATTCTATTCTATTCTATTCTATTCTATTCTATTCTATTCTATTCTATTCTATTCTATTCTATTCTATTCTATTCTATTCTATTCTATTCTATTCTATTCTATTCTATTCTATTCTATTCTATTCTATTCTATTCTATTCTATTCTATTCTATTCTATTCTATTCTATTCTATTCTATTCTATTCTATTCTATTCTATTCTATTCTATTCTATTCTATTCTATTCTATTCTATTCTATTCTATTCTATTCTATTCTATTCTATTCTATTCTATTCTATTCTATTCTATTCTATTCTATTCTATTCTATTCTATTCTATTCTATTCTATTCTATTCTATTCTATTCTATTCTATTCTATTCTATTCTATTCTATTCTATTCTATTCTATTCTATTCTATTCTATTCTATTCTATTCTATTCTATTCTATTCTATTCTATTCTATTCTATTCTATTCTATTCTATTCTATTCTATTCTATTCTATTCTATTCTATTCTATTCTATTCTATTCTATTCTATTCTATTCTATTCTATTCTATTCTATTCTATTCTATTCTATTCTATTCTATTCTATTCTATTCTATTCTATTCTATTCTATTCTATTCTATTCTATTCTATTCTATTCTATTCTATTCTATTCTATTCTATTCTATTCTATTCTATTCTATTCTATTCTATTCTATTCTATTCTATTCTATTCTATTCTATTCTATTCTATTCTATTCTATTCTATTCTATTCTATTCTATTCTATTCTATTCTATTCTATTCTATTCTATTCTATTCTATTCTATTCTATTCTATTCTATTCTATTCTATTCTATTCTATTCTATTCTATTCTATTCTATTCTATTCTATTCTATTCTATTCTATTCTATTCTATTCTATTCTATTCTATTCTATTCTATTCTATTCTATTCTATTCTATTCTATTCTATTCTATTCTATTCTATTCTATTCTATTCTATTCTATTCTATTCTATTCTATTCTATTCTATTCTATTCTATTCTATTCTATTCTATTCTATTCTATTCTATTCTATTCTATTCTATTCTATTCTATTCTATTCTATTCTATTCTATTCTATTCTATTCTATTCTATTCTATTCTATTCTATTCTATTCTATTCTATTCTATTCTATTCTATTCTATTCTATTCTATTCTATTCTATTCTATTCTATTCTATTCTATTCTATTCTATTCTATTCTATTCTATTCTATTCTATTCTATTCTATTCTATTCTATTCTATTCTATTCTATTCTATTCTATTCTATTCTATTCTATTCTATTCTATTCTATTCTATTCTATTCTATTCTATTCTATTCTATTCTATTCTATTCTATTCTATTCTATTCTATTCTATTCTATTCTATTCTATTCTATTCTATTCTATTCTATTCTATTCTATTCTATTCTATTCTATTCTATTCTATTCTATTCTATTCTATTCTATTCTATTCTATTCTATTCTATTCTATTCTATTCTATTCTATTCTATTCTATTCTATTCTATTCTATTCTATTCTATTCTATTCTATTCTATTCTATTCTATTCTATTCTATTCTATTCTATTCTATTCTATTCTATTCTATTCTATTCTATTCTATTCTATTCTATTCTATTCTATTCTATTCTATTCTATTCTATTCTATTCTATTCTATTCTATTCTATTCTATTCTATTCTATTCTATTCTATTCTATTCTATTCTATTCTATTCTATTCTATTCTATTCTATTCTATTCTATTCTATTCTATTCTATTCTATTCTATTCTATTCTATTCTATTCTATTCTATTCTATTCTATTCTATTCTATTCTATTCTATTCTATTCTATTCTATTCTATTCTATTCTATTCTATTCTATTCTATTCTATTCTATTCTATTCTATTCTATTCTATTCTATTCTATTCTATTCTATTCTATTCTATTCTATTCTATTCTATTCTATTCTATTCTATTCTATTCTATTCTATTCTATTCTATTCTATTCTATTCTATTCTATTCTATTCTATTCTATTCTATTCTATTCTATTCTATTCTATTCTATTCTATTCTATTCTATTCTATTCTATTCTATTCTATTCTATTCTATTCTATTCTATTCTATTCTATTCTATTCTATTCTATTCTATTCTATTCTATTCTATTCTATTCTATTCTATTCTATTCTATTCTATTCTATTCTATTCTATTCTATTCTATTCTATTCTATTCTATTCTATTCTATTCTATTCTATTCTATTCTATTCTATTCTATTCTATTCTATTCTATTCTATTCTATTCTATTCTATTCTATTCTATTCTATTCTATTCTATTCTATTCTATTCTATTCTATTCTATTCTATTCTATTCTATTCTATTCTATTCTATTCTATTCTATTCTATTCTATTCTATTCTATTCTATTCTATTCTATTCTATTCTATTCTATTCTATTCTATTCTATTCTATTCTATTCTATTCTATTCTATTCTATTCTATTCTATTCTATTCTATTCTATTCTATTCTATTCTATTCTATTCTATTCTATTCTATTCTATTCTATTCTATTCTATTCTATTCTATTCTATTCTATTCTATTCTATTCTATTCTATTCTATTCTATTCTATTCTATTCTATTCTATTCTATTCTATTCTATTCTATTCTATTCTATTCTATTCTATTCTATTCTATTCTATTCTATTCTATTCTATTCTATTCTATTCTATTCTATTCTATTCTATTCTATTCTATTCTATTCTATTCTATTCTATTCTATTCTATTCTATTCTATTCTATTCTATTCTATTCTATTCTATTCTATTCTATTCTATTCTATTCTATTCTATTCTATTCTATTCTATTCTATTCTATTCTATTCTATTCTATTCTATTCTATTCTATTCTATTCTATTCTATTCTATTCTATTCTATTCTATTCTATTCTATTCTATTCTATTCTATTCTATTCTATTCTATTCTATTCTATTCTATTCTATTCTATTCTATTCTATTCTATTCTATTCTATTCTATTCTATTCTATTCTATTCTATTCTATTCTATTCTATTCTATTCTATTCTATTCTATTCTATTCTATTCTATTCTATTCTATTCTATTCTATTCTATTCTATTCTATTCTATTCTATTCTATTCTATTCTATTCTATTCTATTCTATTCTATTCTATTCTATTCTATTCTATTCTATTCTATTCTATTCTATTCTATTCTATTCTATTCTATTCTATTCTATTCTATTCTATTCTATTCTATTCTATTCTATTCTATTCTATTCTATTCTATTCTATTCTATTCTATTCTATTCTATTCTATTCTATTCTATTCTATTCTATTCTATTCTATTCTATTCTATTCTATTCTATTCTATTCTATTCTATTCTATTCTATTCTATTCTATTCTATTCTATTCTATTCTATTCTATTCTATTCTATTCTATTCTATTCTATTCTATTCTATTCTATTCTATTCTATTCTATTCTATTCTATTCTATTCTATTCTATTCTATTCTATTCTATTCTATTCTATTCTATTCTATTCTATTCTATTCTATTCTATTCTATTCTATTCTATTCTATTCTATTCTATTCTATTCTATTCTATTCTATTCTATTCTATTCTATTCTATTCTATTCTATTCTATTCTATTCTATTCTATTCTATTCTATTCTATTCTATTCTATTCTATTCTATTCTATTCTATTCTATTCTATTCTATTCTATTCTATTCTATTCTATTCTATTCTATTCTATTCTATTCTATTCTATTCTATTCTATTCTATTCTATTCTATTCTATTCTATTCTATTCTATTCTATTCTATTCTATTCTATTCTATTCTATTCTATTCTATTCTATTCTATTCTATTCTATTCTATTCTATTCTATTCTATTCTATTCTATTCTATTCTATTCTATTCTATTCTATTCTATTCTATTCTATTCTATTCTATTCTATTCTATTCTATTCTATTCTATTCTATTCTATTCTATTCTATTCTATTCTATTCTATTCTATTCTATTCTATTCTATTCTATTCTATTCTATTCTATTCTATTCTATTCTATTCTATTCTATTCTATTCTATTCTATTCTATTCTATTCTATTCTATTCTATTCTATTCTATTCTATTCTATTCTATTCTATTCTATTCTATTCTATTCTATTCTATTCTATTCTATTCTATTCTATTCTATTCTATTCTATTCTATTCTATTCTATTCTATTCTATTCTATTCTATTCTATTCTATTCTATTCTATTCTATTCTATTCTATTCTATTCTATTCTATTCTATTCTATTCTATTCTATTCTATTCTATTCTATTCTATTCTATTCTATTCTATTCTATTCTATTCTATTCTATTCTATTCTATTCTATTCTATTCTATTCTATTCTATTCTATTCTATTCTATTCTATTCTATTCTATTCTATTCTATTCTATTCTATTCTATTCTATTCTATTCTATTCTATTCTATTCTATTCTATTCTATTCTATTCTATTCTATTCTATTCTATTCTATTCTATTCTATTCTATTCTATTCTATTCTATTCTATTCTATTCTATTCTATTCTATTCTATTCTATTCTATTCTATTCTATTCTATTCTATTCTATTCTATTCTATTCTATTCTATTCTATTCTATTCTATTCTATTCTATTCTATTCTATTCTATTCTATTCTATTCTATTCTATTCTATTCTATTCTATTCTATTCTATTCTATTCTATTCTATTCTATTCTATTCTATTCTATTCTATTCTATTCTATTCTATTCTATTCTATTCTATTCTATTCTATTCTATTCTATTCTATTCTATTCTATTCTATTCTATTCTATTCTATTCTATTCTATTCTATTCTATTCTATTCTATTCTATTCTATTCTATTCTATTCTATTCTATTCTATTCTATTCTATTCTATTCTATTCTATTCTATTCTATTCTATTCTATTCTATTCTATTCTATTCTATTCTATTCTATTCTATTCTATTCTATTCTATTCTATTCTATTCTATTCTATTCTATTCTATTCTATTCTATTCTATTCTATTCTATTCTATTCTATTCTATTCTATTCTATTCTATTCTATTCTATTCTATTCTATTCTATTCTATTCTATTCTATTCTATTCTATTCTATTCTATTCTATTCTATTCTATTCTATTCTATTCTATTCTATTCTATTCTATTCTATTCTATTCTATTCTATTCTATTCTTTGTATTGTATTGTATTGTATTGTATTGTATTGTATTGTATTGTATTGTATTGTATTGTATTGTTCTATTCTATTCTATTCTATTCTTTGTACTGTATTGTATTGTATTGTATTGTATTGTATTGTATTGTATTGTATTGTATTGTATTGTATTGTATTGTATTGTATTGTATTGTATTGTATTGTTTTGTATTGTATTGTATTGTATTGTATTGTATTGTATTGTATTGTATTGTATTGCATTGTATTGTATTGTATTGTATTGTATTGTATTGTATTGTATTGTATTGTATAGTATTGTATTGTATTGTATTGTATTGTATTGTATTGTATTGTATTGTATTGTATTGTATTGTATTGTATTGTATTGTATTGTATTGTATTGTATTGTATTGTATTGTATTGTATTGTATTGTATTGTATTGTATTGTATTGTATTGTATTGTATTGTATTGTATTGTATTGTATTGTATTGTATTGTATTGTATTGTATTGTATTGTATTGTATAGTATTGTATTGTATTGTATTGTATTGTATTGTATTGTATTGTATTGTATTGTATTGTATTGTATTGTATTGTATTGTATTGTATTGTATTGTATTGTTTTGTATTGTATTGTATTGTATTGTATTGCATTTTATTGTATTGTATTGTATTGTATTGTATTGTATTGTATTGTATTGTATTGTATTGTATTGTATTGTATTGTATTGTATTGTATTGTATTGTATTGTATTGTATTGTATTGTATTGTATTGTATTGTATTGTATTGTATTGTATTGTATTGTATTGTATTGTATTGTATTGTATTGTATTGTATTGTATTGTATTGTATTGTATTGTATTGTATTGTATTGTATTGTATTGTATTGTATTGTATTGTATTGTATTGTATTGTATTGTATTGTATTGTATTGTATTGTATTGTATTGTATTGTATTGTATTGTATTGTATTGTATTGTATTGTATTGTATTGTATTGTATTGTATTGTATTGTATTGTATTGTATTGTATTGTATTGTATTGTATTGTATTGTATTGTATTCTGTATTCTATGCTATGCTATGCTATGCTATGCTATGCTATGCCATGCTATGCTATGCTATGCTATGCTATGCTATGCTATGCTATGCTATGCTATGCTATGCTATGCTATGCTATGCCATGCTATGCTATGCTATGCTATGCTGTGCTGTGCTATGCTATGCTATGCTATGCTATGTTATGCTATGCTATGCTATGCTATGCTATGCTATGCTATGCTATGCTATGCTATGCTATTCTATGCTATGCTATGCTATGCTATGCTATGCTATGCTATGCTATGTTATGCCATGCTATGCTATGCTATGCTATGCTATGCTATGCTATGCTATGCTATGCTATGCTATGCTATGCTATGCTATGCTATGCTATGCTATGCTATGCTATTCTATTCTATTCTATTCTATTCTATTCTATTCTATTCTATTCTATTCTATTCTATTCTATTCTATTCTATTCTATTCTATTCTATTCTATTCTATTCTATTCTATTCTATTCTATTCTATTCTATTCTATTCTATTCTATTCTATTCTATTCTATTCTATTCTATTCTATTCTATTCTATTCTATTCTATTCTATTCTATTCTATTCTATTCTATTCTATTCTATTCTATTCTATTCTATTCTATTCTATTCTATTCTATTCTATTCTATTCTATTCTATTCTATTCTATTCTATTCTATTCTATTCTATTCTATTCTATTCTATTCTATTCTATTCTATTCTATTCTATTCTATTCTATTCTATTCTATTCTATTCTATTCTATTCTATTCTATTCTATTCTATTCTATTCTATTCTATTCTATTCTATTCTATTCTATTCTATTCTATTCTATTCTATTCTATTCTATTCTATTCTATTCTATTCTATTCTATTCTATTCTATTCTATTCTATTCTATTCTATTCTATTCTATTCTATTCTATTCTATTCTATTCTATTCTATTCTATTCTATTCTATTCTATTCTATTCTATTCTATTCTATTCTATTCTATTCTATTCTATTCTATTCTATTCTATTCTATTCTATTCTATTCTATTCTATTCTATTCTATTCTATTCTATTCTATTCTATTCTATTCTATTCTATTCTATTCTATTCTATTCTATTCTATTCTATTCTATTCTATTCTATTCTATTCTATTCTATTCTATTCTATTCTATTCTATTCTATTCTATTCTATTCTATTCTATTCTATTCTATTCTATTCTATTCTATTCTATTCTATTCTATTCTATTCTATTCTATTCTATTCTATTCTATTCTATTCTATTCTATTCTATTCTATTCTATTCTATTCTATTCTATTCTATTCTATTCTATTCTATTCTATTCTATTCTATTCTATTCTATTCTATTCTATTCTATTCTATTCTATTCTATTCTATTCTATTCTATTCTATTCTATTCTATTCTATTCTATTCTATTCTATTCTATTCTATTCTATTCTATTCTATTCTATTCTATTCTATTCTATTCTATTCTATTCTATTCTATTCTATTCTATTCTATTCTATTCTATTCTATTCTATTCTATTCTATTCTATTCTATTCTATTCTATTCTATTCTATTCTATTCTATTCTATTCTATTCTATTCTATTCTATTCTATTCTATTCTATTCTATTCTATTCTATTCTATTCTATTCTATTCTATTCTATTCTATTCTATTCTATTCTATTCTATTCTATTCTATTCTATTCTATTCTATTCTATTCTATTCTATTCTATTCTATTCTATTCTATTCTATTCTATTCTATTCTATTCTATTCTATTCTATTCTATTCTATTCTATTCTATTCTATTCTATTCTATTCTATTCTATTCTATTCTATTCTATTCTATTCTATTCTATTCTATTCTATTCTATTCTATTCTATTCTATTCTATTCTATTCTATTCTATTCTATTCTATTCTATTCTATTCTATTCTATTCTATTCTATTCTATTCTATTCTATTCTATTCTATTCTATTCTATTCTATTCTATTCTATTCTATTCTATTCTATTCTATTCTATTCTATTCTATTCTATTCTATTCTATTCTATTCTATTCTATTCTATTCTATTCTATTCTATTCTATTCTATTCTATTCTATTCTATTCTATTCTATTCTATTCTATTCTATTCTATTCTATTCTATTCTATTCTATTCTATTCTATTCTATTCTATTCTATTCTATTCTATTCTATTCTATTCTATTCTATTCTATTCTATTCTATTCTATTCTATTCTATTCTATTCTATTCTATTCTATTCTATTCTATTATTCTATTCTATTCTATTCTATTCTATTCTATTCTATTCTATTCTATTCTATTCTATTCTATTCTATTCTATTCTATTCTATTCTATTCTATTCTATTCTATTCTATTCTATTCTATTCTATTCTATTCTATTCTATTCTATTCTATTCTATTCTATTCTATTCTATTCTATTCTATTCTATTCTATTCTATTCTATTCTATTCTATTCTATTCTATTCTATTCTATTCTATTCTATTCTATTCTATTCTATTCTATTCTATTCTATTCTATTCTATTCTATTCTATTCTATTCTATTCTATTCTATTCTATTCTATTCTATTCTATTCTATTCTATTCTATTCTATTCTATTCTATTCTATTCTATTCTATTCTATTCTATTCTATTCTATTCTATTCTATTCTATTCTATTCTATTCTATTCTATTCTATTCTATTCTATTCTATTCTATTCTATTCTATTCTATTCTATTCTATTCTATTCTATTCTATTCTATTCTATTCTATTCTATTCTATTCTATTCTATTCTATTCTATTCTATTCTATTCTATTCTATTCTATTCTATTCTATTCTATTC
>CAWVPJ010000024.1:0-17263 GCA_963931995.1 Phaonia tiefii | reverse complement strand
GTAAATTCATTTTTTGTTTGTTTAATTATAACTTGAAAATGTTCGGCTTTCGCCTTGAACTTAGGACCGACTAACTCGTGATCAACCACTGTTCACACGAAACCCTTCTCCACTTCAGTCCTCCAAGGTCTCATTCGATTATTTGCTACTACCACCAAGATCTGTACCAATGGCGGCTCCATGCAGGCTTACGCCAAACACTTCTATGCACACCATTGTACCCTCCTACTCACTAAAGTTTCAAAGTTTATTAATCCAACCGAAATTGAACATAAGCCATTTACTTTAGCGGTAATGTATAGGTATACAACTTAAGCGCCATCCATTTTAAGGGCTAGTTGCTTCGGCAGGTGAGTTATTACACACTCCTTAGCGGATTACGACTTCCATGTCCACCGTCCTGCTGTTTTAAGCAACCAACGCCTTTCATGGTATCTGCATGAGTTGTCAATTTGGGCACCGTAACATTACGTTTGGTTCATCCCACAGCGCCAGTTCTGCTTACCAAAAGTGGCCCACTGGGCACATTATATCACAACCACAACCTTCATACCAAGTAAGGTGAGGTTCTTACCCATTTAAAGTTTGAGAATAGGTTAAGGTCGTTTCGACCCTAAGGCCTCTAATCATTCGCTTTACCAGATAAGATTATTTTACATAATTTTTAAATGCACCAGCTATCCTGAGGGAAACTTCGGAGGGAACCAGCTACTAGATGGTTCGATTGGTCTTTCGCCCCTATACTCAATTCTGACAATCGATTTGCACGTCAGAACTGTTTCGGTCTTCCATCAGGGTTTCCCCTGACTTCAACCTGATCAAGTATAGTTCACCATCTTTCGGGTCACAGCATATATGCTCAAGGTACGCTCTAATTAGAGGTATAAATGATATAAATATCAAAATACATAATTGATAGAACGCCCCGGGATTGAATTAATAGACTATAAATAGACTAAAAACTAATCCCATTAAAGTTATGTTAATTTCGCTATTAGGTTTTTAATTCCCAATAACTTGCAAATATGTTAGACTCCTTGGTCCGTGTTTCAAGACGGGTCCCGAAGGTATCCTGAATCTTGCGCATTGTTAATCATATAAGTGCATATAATAAACACAGAAATCAATGATTACCATGCTATTATAGAATATAAATATTCAAGCACTATATATATTAAATCTATCAACACTTTATCAAATCAACAGCATTTATTCTATGTTAAATCGCAAGCAAAATAATTTGAATAAACTAAAGCCATCGATCTTATGATAAATATATTTCATATTAATAGATTACAATGTCCTTATATGGAAAAAATGCACACCATTATTATAATATTATTCATATCACAATCATAATGATGAATTTTCCATAATGGATATTCAGGTTCATCGGGCTTAACCTCTAAGCAGTTTCACGTACTATTTAACTCTCTATTCAGAGTTCTTTTCAACTTTCCCTCACGGTACTTGTTTACTATCGGTCTCATGGTTATATTTAGTTTTAGATGGAGTTTACCACCCACTTAGTGCTGCACTATCAAGCAACACGACTCTTTGGAAATGTTCTCTAGTAATCATTAACGTTATACGGGCCTCGCACCCTCTATGGGTAAATGGCCTCATTTAAGAAGGACTTAAATCGTTAATTTCTCATACTAGAAATTGAACATTCCATACACTGCATCTCACATTTGCCATAAAGACAAAGTGACTTAGTGCTGAACTGATTTCTTTTCGCTCGCCGCTACTAAGAAAATCCTTGTTAGTTTCTTTTCCTCCCCTCATTAATATGCTTAAATTCAGGGGGTAGTCCCATATGAGTTGAGGTTGTTTAACATATATTATTATTTCATAAGATAGAATTAATACAACACATTTTAGGTGAAACAAATTCTTTCGTTTTATAAATTTATAATTTTCATATATTTTTTCAATTGATAAAGAGACAATTCTAGATCATAAAATCTTTTATGCTAGACTTTCCTCAATCAATGAAAAGAAAATTTGTATTTTAAAAATACTCGAATTCTTTCAATGAGGTTTTCTATCTTGCTTCTTAATATTATGAATACAAACAAAAAATTGTAATCAATAATATAATATGTGCTTACTAAATTGAGTAAATTAATACCCTATCCATACTGTAAGCAACTTATTTAGCATAGTCTTACAACCCTCAACCATATGTAGTCCAAGCAGCACTTCAAAATTAATTAAAGTACCATACAGCATGGACTGCGATATGCGTTCAAAATGTCGATGTTCATGTGTCCTGCAGTTCACACGATGACGCACAGTTTGCTGCGTTCTTCATCGACCCATGAGCCGAGTGATCCACCGCTTAGAGTGAAATCTTTTTTTTTTCTTGTATATACTTGTCGTAAATGTTTTTATTGAAAGAAATCAAAAATACACCAAAGTAAATTGGCATATATCAATTTCTTCAATAATTTTGTTTTAAAAACTAAACAAAGTATGTTGCGAATGTCTTAGTCCTAAAACAAACTTGCGATGCAAGCTTTATAATAGAACATTAACTTATATTAAAATGTTAAACATTTCATACAAGTACAACTGTAATTGCTTATAGTTAGTTTTATTTTAATATATATATGTATGTGTATGTTGTACACATAATATATATTTTTTAGTTTTATTTAACGGTTAGGAACACATTAATGATCCTTCCGCAGGTTCACCTACGGAAACCTTGTTACGACTTTTACTTCCTCTAAATAATCAAGTTCGGTCAACTTTTGCGAAACATCCGTAAAACACTAGGCGTTACAGTGATCACGTCCGGAGACCTCACTAAATAATTCAATCGGTAGTAGCGACGGGCGGTGTGTACAAAGGGCAGGGACGTAATCAATGCGAGTTAATGACTCACACTTACTGGGAATTCCAAGTTCATGTGAACAGTTTCAGTTCACAATCCCAAGCATGAAAGTGGTTCAGCGGTTTACCCGGACCTCTCGGACTAGGAAATACACGTTGATACTTTCATTGTAGCGCGCGTGCAGCCCAGGACATCTAAGGGCATCACAGACCTGTTATTGCTCAATCTCATTATTGCTAGACGCAATTTGTCCATTTAAGAAGCTAGTGTCCTTATAATGGGACAAACCAACAGGTACGGCTCCACTTTTATAAACACATTCAAACACTAACTCATTTTACTGAGGTCATGAATGAAGGCTATAAAAGTTTCAACACCATAATCCTGAAAGCATCTATTTAATATATTTGAGTCTCGTTCGTTATCGGAATTAACCAGACAAATCACTCCACGAACTAAGAACGGCCATGCACCACCACCCATAGATTCGAGAAAGAGCTATCAATCTGTCTTACACACTTATGTTCGGACCTGGTAAGTTTTCCCGTGTTGAGTCAAATTAAGCCGCAGGCTCCACTCCTGGTGGTGCCCTTCCGTCAATTCCTTTAAGTTTCAGCTTTGCAACCATACTTCCCCCGGAGCCCAAAAGCTTTGGTTTCCCGGGAAGCGACTGAGAGAGCCATGATAGTAGCTACACCCAATTGCTAGCTGGCATCGTTTATGGTTAGAACTAGGGCGGTATCTGATCGCCTTCGAACCTCTAACTTTCGTTCTTGATTAATGAAAACATCTTTGGCAAATGCTTTCGCTTAAGTTAGTCTTACGACGGTCCAAGAATTTCACCTCTCGCGTCGTAATACTAATGCCCCCAAACTGCTTCTATTAATCATTACCTCTTGATCTAATAACCAATGAAAGTAGAACAGAGGTCTTATTTCATTATTCCATGCACAAAATATTCAGGCATTTGGAGCCTGCTTTAAGCACTCTAATTTGTTCAAAGTAATTGTACCGGCCCACAACAACACTCGATAAAGAGCACTGAAGCAGGTTTAAATAGGAGGAACATGCAAAAATACAAGTATTTAATACATATAAGAACTCCACCGGTAATACGCTTACATACATAAGGTATAGTACAAACTACAATTATTAGCTGCACTACCCGTATGAAGCACAAGTTCAACTACGAACGTTTTAACCGCAACAACTTTAATATACGCTATTGGAGCTGGAGTTACCGCGGCTGCTGGCACCAGACTTGCCCTCCAATAGGTCCTTGTTAAGGGATTTAAAGTGTACTCATTCCAATTACAGGGCCTCTAATATGAGTCCTGTATTGTTATTTTTCGTCACTACCTCCCCGAGCTGGGAGTGGGTAATTTACGCGCCTGCTGCCTTCCTTAGATGTGGTAGCCGTTTCTCAGGCTCCCTCTCCGGAATCGAACCCTGATTCCCCGTTACCCGTTGCAACCATGGTAGTCCTAGATACTACCATCAAAAGTTGATAGGGCAGACATTTGAAAGATCTGTCGTCGGTACTCGACCATACGATCTGCAAGTTATCTAGAGTTCAACCAAAGTAACGATCTTGCGATCGCTTGGTTTTAGCCTAATAAAAGCACACGTCCCAAAGGTCCGTGTTTATATTGCATGTATTAGCTCTAGAATTACCACAGTTATCCAAGTAACTGTTAACGATCTAAGGAACCATAACTGATATAATGAGCCTTTTGCGGTTTCACTGTTTAATAGTGTGTACTTAGACATGCATGGCTTAATCTTTGAGACAAGCATATAACTACTGGCAGGATCAACCAGAATAATGTTTTATTATATTTTTTTCTATTTCAAAGAAAAAAAGAACGACAACTTTACAATTATATACTGTATTCGTAATCGTCTTTTGTATATTCTTCATATATTTTTTTCAATATTTATAATATTTTAATTCAACATTACTTTTTTAACATCGCAGCATATGATATTGTTAAATATAATATGCTTTATATTGAATATGAAATTAAAAATTTCAAATTTCGTTTTTATAAAATGTCTATTAAACATTTTCAAAAAATACCACAATTGCAATTTTTCTATATTGCGATATACTACAACACAAATTGTGTTCAATATATTCAATATAAAAAAAATCGCTTTTTTATATTTCATCATACAAGAGTTTCCCTTACCTCATATTAGTATGAAGACAAATTATTAAAATTTAACTTCATTGAGGCCTGTATGAAAAATAAAAATTTCACATTGAATAGTATGAATCAATAAAGATTCATATACGATCACAAAAAAAAAAAATGATTTTTTTCATTTTTTCAATTTTTGCCTTTTTTCATATACCATAGCACATACCCATCAGCCTATAACAGCTATATGTACGCACACTCGAGTAACGTTGCTTTGCTTAATCATTTCATCGTCGATGTTTGGATTTCACATCACCCAAACACTCTCGATGTTTTAAACATCGACCGACCATTCATTGCGAGTGTTCCCATACAAAAACACACAAGCCCAGTACAAACACTAGCGATGGCTGAACATTCAAAACCACCACCATCGACAGTAAACGAATTCGAATGAACCATTTCATCGTTGATGTTTGTATCATTGCTTTTCTGTTTGGCTCGATTACGGTATCTGCTATACCATTCGGGAAAGCATAGTAAGCCGGATGCTAAAAGCAGATTCTGAAAATATTCTTTTTCTGAAAGTTTAAGAGCGAAAAGTTCAATTTTTTTTTCCAAGTACATAAATATTAATATAGACTATAATATTGCATTAAAAAAATAACATTTTTGTACCTCTTATATGTTGTTTTTTGACTTTAAAGATCCCATACAAACGGTTCTAGTACTAAAATTTTTATTTTTTCACAAGGGTGGGCCATTCCATTTATTTTTTCACAAGAGTGGGCTGAAAAAGAAAAATATATATTCATAATTAATTCATTTTCACATTTTGGAATAAATTTACTTGTAAAATGACTGAAAAAAAAATTTATGAGGAAATGATAAAATTGGGCATAAAAAATTTTCCTTTTCTTTTTTATATGTGATGATGTAATGAATTTAATTAATAACTAATGGAATGAAAAAAAAATTTAGACGCTTTTACCATATTACCCACATAATGTGATAAAAATTTCAATTTCTGTGTTTTGCCGTCGGCATTTTTGAAAAAAAATTTTTTTTTTTGGGATGCATTTTTTTCTTTCTAATATATGAACAAAATCAATGAAATTATTTTCAATATGAGTTACACAGCCTTTACACGATGCCATTTTTTAACCATGCAATTTGCGTTTGTTGATAAGGGGTGTAGAGAAGCAAGAATGGAGGAAAAAATGGCATGAAGTGCCACCGCACTGGGTTTCATGCAATTTTATTGCATTCTCTTTGTGCTCTTTCCGCATTTGTTATGATTTTGACATTTGATGTTACTGTTTCTTTCATTCTACTTTTTCGTGTGTTGAAATAATTTAACAGAAGTTAAAAAAAATAAAGTTAAACAAAAAAATTAATTAAAAATAATAAAGAAAATATGGACCAGACATTTTATTAGAATTATGTAGAACAAAATTTGACCGCTTACAAAAATGACCAACACATACAAGAACACTCACTAAAGAGAAATGTCAGAAAAAATGGCAAGCACTAATATCATGAGATGGCAACGTGTAAAGTCACGAAGATTTGCGCTGCAATTTCAAAAGAGAATTGTTAAAAATGGCAGCTAAAAATGGCATCGTGTAAAGATTTTGTAAAAAAAAGATTTTTCCGCGTTTCTAGCTTATTTTTGATGAAAAAAAATTACTTTCATTTTTTTTTTGATTTTTTGAGATAAGGCTATATATTTATGCATAAAATATACAAAACAATTCATTTAAGTTTTTACACTTTCTACTTTCATTGCAGCGCGCGTGCAGCCCAGGACATCTAAGGGCATCACAGACCTAGACGCAATTTGTCCACTTAAGAAGCTAGTGTCCTTATAATGGGACAAACCAACAGGTACGGTCAGATATTTGAATTTATACTATCAAGTTATTTCTTTTAGATTAAAACACTACTAGCTACTATATACTATTTCATATAATGCATATTAAGAGCCACTTTTACATGTTTCTTGCAATATTCATCAAATCGCTGTATGTAACATAGTAGTAATGTTTTATAAATATTTATATATGAAACGATATTTATGCATAAAATATACAAAACAATCATTTAAGTTTTTACACTTATAATGAAATTTGTGTGTTTTGTATATTCATGAATATCGAATCGTCAAGCTAAGGATGAGCTTCAGTGGATCGCAGTATGGCAGCTGCTCTACCACTTACAACACCTTGCCTGTCATAAAAGTCGTTTACAATTGATTCTAGGCATTGTCATTGTATTAAATAATGTTTTTATAAGCAACTAACGGACATACAGGTGATAGAATCCTCCTGCATTTGCTATGTTACAAATATCATTGGCATCACATCCATTGTCGTTTATCAGAAATAAACTTTAAATGGTTTAATGGCCATACAATGCAATTACCCCAAAATTATCATTGCAGTCCAGCTCGGATACGACCTTAGAGGCGTTCAGGCATAATCCAACGGACGTAGCGTCATACCACTGTTCGCTCGAACAAGTATTGTGCCATTGGTCCGTACCTGCGGTTCCTCTCGTACTACGCAGGAATGCTGTCGCAACAACGTTTTGTCATTAGAAGGGTAAAACTAACCTGTCTCACGACGGTCTAAACCCAGCTCACGTTCCCTTGCATGGGTGAACAATCCAACGCTTGGTGAATTTTGCTTCACAATGATAGGAAGAGCCGACATCGAAGGATCAAAAAGCGACGTCGCTATGAACGCTTGGCCGCCACAAGCCAGTTATCCCTGTGGTAACTTTTCTGACACCTCTTGTTAAAAACTCCTTAAACCAAAAGGATCGATAGGCCGAGCTTTTGCTGTCCCTGTGTGTACTGAACACCGAGATCAAGTCAGCATTTGCCCTTTTGCTCTATGTGTGGTTTCTGTCCGCACTGAGCTGGCCTTGGGACACCTCCGTTATTATTTGAGAGATGTACCGCCCCAGTCAAACTCCCTACCTGGAAATGTCCTTGAATTGGATCATACCTGAGTATTAGGAGTTATACCAAACTTCAAATATTGACAATAACACCGAAATGCCATCATCTCGTTAAAGTTTGTTTACGATTATATAACAAACTCATAGTACTTTGATCAAGAAGCTTGCATCAAAACCCAATACCATAAGATATATAAATATATCCGTATAATGGCTAAGAAAAGATACACGTTCCACTTAATCAAGTAAGTAAGGAAACAATAAGAGTAGTGGTATTTCATTGTCGATAAAGAACACAAGGATCAATATCTCCCACTTATTCTACACCTCTTATGTCTCCTTACACTGCCAGATTAGAGTCAAGCTCAACAGGGTCTTCTTTCCCCACTAATTATTCCAAGCCCGTTCCCTTGGCTGTGGTTTCGCTAGATAGTAGATAGGGACAGATTTGCGTTTGTAGAATGCGGGTACCTGCCTTGACGGCCTAAACCCACAGTGCTCCAAACACTGGGTGGATATAATGCGTCTACCAACGCCCCCACATGCAAGCATGTGAGTACCAATTTAGGCACCATGTATTTGGACATGGTGCCCCCCCTTGGTTAGGAGCGGAGCCTATCTAAAACTCCTTCCGTTCTATGGGTCACGGCACCCGGTTGCAATGCAACTCCACATCGAGCCGAAACTCTCCCCGCGATTTGGGTACAAACCACAGCCACCACGTGTCTCCCCGAAGGGCCACACCACAGTCAGGATGGAACCGAAGTTCCATGGGCTCCTGACTCCCGTGGTACCAGAATTAGGTCTCTGGTCAGACCTCGTAGCCGAAACTACTACCAGTTGAACCCCAAACGGTTCGGGGACTGGTGACCCCACAACACAAACATACAACAAATCTAACTACTAACAAACACAAACATACAACAAAAACTAACTACAAACACACACACATATCTACCACACACACACACATTCATACACACACTCACCCATTCACACATCACATCCGCTCCCTCCTTCTACCAAACGCAACACGAGCAAACACACTAATTCTGTCCATCGTACGTCTATCTGTCAACGTCCTACTAACGTCCAAGTCCGTTCCAGTATATGTAACCCCCATAGCGTCCAAGTCCCTAATGTCGTCATAGAAATGACAGTCCGTCAGTACATGTCGCCAGTCCTCCGGTCCATTCCCACAGTCACAGTCAGCAGTCTCCGTCAGGCATCTCTTATGCAAGAAAGCATTAAGAGAGCCATGTCCCGTCAGTAAGTATCCCAGACTCAAGCCGAAGCCAAAGTCTGGTCTGTCCCGTACAAAAGTCACGTCCTGAATAAAAGCGTACGTCACCCTACCTTTGTCACTGTCAGTCCATCTTCTCTGCCACACGGATGTAAGATGCTCCGCAAGGAGCAACTTAATCCGTGCCACGTCACCATCTGCTACATCAGCAGCAGACAGCCACTCGCCTTCCTCCAACGGCAACCTCTTCCGAACTTTGTACAGCACAGTACGCCTCACGACCTCCAAGTCAAGGGGAGGCACGCCCAACAAAACCTGCAGAGCGTCCGTCGAGACGGTACGGCAGACCGGCATACACGCGAGCATCGCAATCCTCTGGCAAGAGAGAAGTTTCTCCCTGCCGACCACAGACCTGGCTGTACCGCACCATACCGGTGCTCCATACGTCGCGCAAGCAACGAACAAACCACCGTATATGGTACGGACAGCACTCCTGCTAAGGCCCCACTCACTCCTGAGGATGCGCCTCACCATGCCGACCACCGCCGTAAGCTTCCCCTTGACGTAAGGCATATGCTGCAAAAAGTTCAGCCGTTCACCGACCATAACACCGAGGTACTTCACCTCAGTCACGTAACGAACGCTGACGTCACGACACCTAATCACTGGGGGGCGAGACAAAGACAATTTGCCCTTAAGCAACATTGTCATGGTCTTGTCCAGAGCCAAATCCACACCAACGCTCCTACCCCACTCACTCACTACACACATGACCTCCTCACCCCTTCTCTCCAGATCAGCACGAGACTGTCCTTCGATGAGGATAAGGAGATCATCCGCGTACGCACACAGCCTGTATCCACCGCAAAGAATCCCCAACAGGGAGTCCATCATGAGGTTCCATATAAATGGACCACAGATGGACCCCTGCGGACATCCCCGGGTGGCAGAACGCCAGACTGTGTCGCTACCTCCAACTACACACACTCTTCTGCTGCTAAAGTAGCTGGCCCAAAGGCTCAGCTCTCTACAGCCAATCTCTCGCAGCCTGCACAAAACACTGCCCCATGACAGGTGGTCAAAGGCGCCGCGGAAATCCACAAATATGCCTAGCACGTATTTAGCAGATGTGTCAGCAACACAGCTACGAACGTGAAGCCACGCATCCTCCACGCTTTTTCCTTCCCTGAAACCGAACTGGAAGTCAGAAGGCTGCCAGTTGGTGTCCTCCTTAAGCCGATTCACCATTATTCTCTCCAGGACTTTCCCCAACACGGGGAGCAAACTGATGCCCCGATAAGAGCGGGGGTTACTCCGCACCTTATCGGGGGACTTAAGTAGGACCACAACACGCGCACTCCTCCATGACTCCGGGAAGTATCCTTCACTGACACACCTGCTAAATAACGTGCTAAGATACTGTGGTATCGCCTTCCACATCGCTCGTACCATCTCTCCAGTCATGCCGTCAAGGCCCGGAGATCTCCGACACTTGACCCGGAGTATACTGGCCGCCAATTCGTGTTCCTCCAGGGGGGGAGCACTAACCACCTCCCCATCTGGAGGAGGGCGATCAGTAGGATCCACCCCTGGAAAGAACACATCCAGCAGCGCCTCAGTACACTCCTTCCACGACGTCAAAGTGTCATCTCCGACCTTCAGGGATGAGATCTCCGTCCTCTTCCGCTTGCCTCGGCAGATTTGATACACTTTACCCCAGGGGTCATTCCTGTGGTCGTGCACGAACTGCCTCCACTCCTCCTCCTTGACTCTGACGATGGCCGACTTATACGCCCTAAGGGCCGCCAAATAAACTGCTCTACGCTGAGCTAAATCCTCAGCATTGGAACGCCTTGCCCTCTGGAAACGCTTCCTGAGGCGCCTGACGTTCCTCCGCATCGAATTCAGCTCAGGGGTCCACCACTTGACCCCGCCAGGCGTAGCCTTACGGCATGGCCCTAGCACTGCGTCGTTCACCGAGCACATCCAACGGTCTATAAGCCGTATCATTTCGTCCACCGTCAGAGCCCTAAACCCAACAATTGGGCATTCAAAAGATGCTCCTCTGAGCATCTCAGCGTAAAACTGCCAGTTTGCGTTGTGGAGTCTCCACTTACGCACTGGCACACTCTCCGTCGTCCGTCGTTGGTGGGTGACCATAATATCAATAATATTATGGTCACTTACACCCCAGTCATCACGTACCGTCCAGTCAAAGTCAAAGTTCGTCATAGCCGTCTCGTTCACAATCGTCACGTCAATGTCACTAGCACCCATTGGACCATCGAAAGTATATAAATCGGTAGGTTCATTTATCACCGCGACCCTCCTTGCAGCCAACCATTCGCTGAGCATGATTCCTCGTATATGGTTCTGATGACCAGGCGCATGCCTACTCATCTTACTGAACCACATACGAGAACATGCGTTTGCGTCTAAGCCTAGGATTAGCGGGAAGCTACTCGCGCGGAGTAGCACCGAATCCATATACTCGATATACGGGTCCAATGGGCAACTAAAACGACAGTAGATGCTAGCCAGCAGCATCCGTCCGAAACTGCCTTCTACAGAAACACACACACCCCACTGGCTAGCATCCACTAACGTACAGTCCAAGTCCATGTCGTCCACTACAACCGCAGCATTTCCACCGATGTCGGTGAAACACCGCATTCCTCCAGGCAGGCCCTGGACCACCCCAAGAGTATCCTTATAAAAGGGCTCTTGGAGCAGTGCCAGGGACACTCCTCTACTCCTCATGGCCTGCCCGAACTCACACATTGCAACATAGCTGCGACCACAATTATATTGAATAATTGGTGTAACAGCCATGTTAATGCCGTGAGTTCGCCCTGGCCATCAAACCAGCATATACTGGACACGCCGGAGACATCATAAGATGTGCAGCCGGCCATCCCTTCAACTCGCAGTTGCGGCACCGCAGATTATTTGGACACATATGTGCCAAATGCCCCGCGTGACCGCACCTACGACACACGTCCTCCCTCATCCTGCATTCACGTACTCGATGGTCAAATCCCAGGCACCTGTGGCACGCCGGGACAGCATCCTGCATACGTACCAGAAACCGGAACCACTTAGCGTAAACGCCTCTGGCCTCCAGTTTCTCAGCGACCTTCGTGGTACACTCCAGTACTACATTTTGCTGCCCCGTATCCGTAGGACGCCAGGGAGCACTGACCATCCGTACAGACTTCCTGTAGGACTCAGGCGACATTTCCTCCTTCAAATTAAGCTCATAGAGCTCCTCCATAAAGGTGTCCGGAGAAATCTCCGAGTGCACCTTCTGGACAACCACTCTCGGGCCGAGCTTGTCGTTAACCGACACCTCTAACCCCACCTCCGCAAACTTCGTGTTCTGCACAATCTTCGTGCGCTCCGCCACGGACGGTGTACGAATAACCGCACCACCATCGCGCGTAGGGCGCACCTCGTGCACACGCACACCTAAGGTGGGGCCAACTTGGTCCACCACCTTCTCCACAACCTCCTTTGCCGTGGCAACGCCCTTGCCTTTGACAATGACGGACCACGTGTCCACTGGCTTCGGCATCGAAACCGGCGCGACCACAGGGACAGCGGGGCGACTACTCGACCGAATTTCGGGGGGAGGCATCACTGGTCCAGCCAGCGTCACTCGACCAACCCTATCGGACTCATAGACGTCCAACCGCCCACGCAACCGCTCGTTCTCCGCCACCAGCTTCATCATCAGAGCCTCATACCTACCGGCATGGCTCAGAACTGCTCTAGCCAATCCAACGTTAGCACCGTCCGCCAACACTACTTCGTTCAGGTCACCAGAAATAGCCTTCATACGGGCGACGTACTCATTTCCGTCGTCCAACGGTCTATTTCTGGGCCTGCTCATCCTCGGCCTAGACTCCACCACTGGGACATCTACCCTCTCCTTCGCCGGGGGTTCCACCGCCTCCACAGCACCTCCAACCACCCTACTCCTACTCGCGCGAGCCACCAAGGGTGAATTCGGCTTTGGCCGCTTCACCGTTGCGTCATCCTCCATCTCCGTCGACGACCGCTCCGACTCCGTGTGCCTAACCAACGCACCAGACGGTGGTGGCATCACGCTCGCCTCACTCAACTCCTCCTCCTGCACCTCGGACCCCCCGTCCACCGATTGGGAACCACTGTTCCCCTCCTCAGGCTTCCTGGTCCTCAGTTTCCTCCGAGGCATCACTCAAACAAACGGCACCCGACCCCTGTTTTTAACAGGCAGCCTGTGCCTGACCCCTTACGTGGGTACCACACACACACACGTGTATTTGTAATGGGACAGCCCACAGAAATACACAAAAAAGGGACACAAACTAATCCGCCCGGATCTCAGCGATCCGCCAACCGATCTTTAAGAAAATTGTGTCACCGACTTCTACAGACTTGTAGCTGTGCAGTGACACAAAACTCGAATCAATCGGTCCACAAACAACCGAGATATGGGCGTGAAAGTTTCACTAAAAAACGGCACAAAAAACACAAAAATCACCCACTCAACCACTGAGTGGCTACCGACGGCAACCGTCCGCTGTAGCGGGCACACCACCACGCAGGAACGCAAAAGTATAGTGGAACTAATCCGGCTATATCTTTGCGATCCGCCAACCGATTTTAACAAAATTTGGGGCAACGGCTTCTACAGGCTTGTAGCTAGCCGGTAAACCAAAAATTTTTAAAATTGGCCCAAAAACGACCGATATTTTATAGTGTAAGTTTTATCAAAAACTTACCAGAAATACCACTGAAAACACCAATAATCTTCCGCTAGTACGTCTGTACGCAACCAGGCGAAGGCATCGAATGAGTAGATAGGGACAGTAGGAATCTCGTTAATCCATTCATGCGCGTCACTAATTAGATGACGAGGCATTTGGCTACCTTAAGAGAGTCATAGTTACTCCCGCCGTTTACCCGCGCTTACTTGAATTTCTTCACTTTGACATTCAGAGCACTGGGCAGAAATCACATTGTGTCAACACCCGTTAGGGCCATCACAATGCTTTGTTTTAATTAGACAGTCGGATTCCCCAAGTCCGTGCCAGTTCTGAATTGATTGTTAATTGATAGTCGTTATAATTTAAAGAGAATATATCTTGCGATAATCCCCTAGAAATTTTAGCAAGAAAGTTCCACAATTGGTTACGTAACTACTATCCGAGGAACAAGATTCGAAAATCTCTATTTACCCAGAACGAGTACATAAACCATGTTATTGCTTCCCAATCAAGCCCGACTATCTCAATCTTCAGAGCCAATCCTTATCCCGAAGTTACGGATCTAATTTGCCGACTTCCCTTACCTACATTATTCTATCGACTAGAGACTCTTCACCTTGGAGACCAGCTGCGGATATTGGTACGGCCTGTTGAGAAGTTTGCGTGACCCCACCATAAATTTTCAAGGTCCGAGGAGAAAATATCGACACAACAGTAAATGTCATGCTCTTCTAGTCCATCTACCATATCTCTCTTCGAAAGACTTCCATGGTAGTACGACTATAAAACAGAAAAGAAAACTCTTCCGATATCTCTCGACGGCTTCTTTATGGTCGTTCCTGTTGCCAGGATGAGCACAAGGCCCATATTTAATAACAAACGGATACTCAACAGGTTACGGAATTGGAACCGTATTCCCTTTCGTTCAAAAAAATTCAAGTGTTTAATTACAAATATAAAATATGAAAGTAAATTCATTTTTTGTTTGTTTAATTATAACTTGAAAATGTTCGGCTTTCGCCTTGAACTTAGGACCGACTAACTCGTGATCAACCACTGTTCACACGAAACCCTTCTCCACTTCAGTCCTCCAAGGTCTCATTCGATTATTTGCTACTACCACCAAGATCTGTACCAATGGCGGCTCCATGCAGGCTTACGCCAAACACTTCTATGCACACCATTGTACCCTCCTACTCACTAAAGTTTCAAAGTTTATTAATCCAACCGAAATTGAACATAAGCCATTTACTTTAGCGGTAATGTATAGGTATACAACTTAAGCGCCATCCATTTTAAGGGCTAGTTGCTTCGGCAGGTGAGTTATTACACACTCCTTAGCGGATTACGACTTCCATGTCCACCGTCCTGCTGTTTTAAGCAACCAACGCCTTTCATGGTATCTGCATGAGTTGTCAATTTGGGCACCGTAACATTACGTTTGGTTCATCCCACAGCGCCAGTTCTGCTTACCAAAAGTGGCCCACTGGGCACATTATATCACAACCACAACCTTCATACCAAGTAAGGTGAGGTTCTTACCCATTTAAAGTTTGAGAATAGGTTAAGGTCGTTTCGACCCTAAGGCCTCTAATCATTCGCTTTACCAGATAAGATTATTTTACATAATTTTTAAATGCACCAGCTATCCTGAGGGAAACTTCGGAGGGAACCAGCTACTAGATGGTTCGATTGGTCTTTCGCCCCTATACTCAATTCTGACAATCGATTTGCACGTCAGAACTGTTTCGGTCTTCCATCAGGGTTTCCCCTGACTTCAACCTGATCAAGTATAGTTCACCATCTTTCGGGTCACAGCATATATGCTCAAGGTACGCTCTAATTAGAGGTATAAATGATATAAATATCAAAATACATAATTGATAGAACGCCCCGGGATTGAATTAATAGACTATAAATAGACTAAAAACTAATCCCATTAAAGTTATGTTAATTTCGCTATTAGGTTTTTAATTCCCAATAACTTGCAAATATGTTAGACTCCTTGGTCCGTGTTTCAAGACGGGTCCCGAAGGTATCCTGAATCTTGCGCATTGTTAATCATATAAGTGCATATAATAAACACAGAAATCAATGATTACCATGCTATTATAGAATATAAATATTCAAGCACTATATATATTAAATCTATCAACACTTTATCAAATCAACAGCATTTATTCTATGTTAAATCGCAAGCAAAATAATTTGAATAAACTAAAGCCATCGATCTTATGATAAATATATTTCATATTAATAGATTACAATGTCCTTATATGGAAAAAATGCACACCATTATTATAATATTATTCATATCACAATCATAATGATGAATTTTCCATAATGGATATTCAGGTTCATCGGGCTTAACCTCTAAGCAGTTTCACGTACTATTTAACTCTCTATTCAGAGTTCTTTTCAACTTTCCCTCACGGTACTTGTTTACTATCGGTCTCATGGTTATATTTAGTTTTAGATGGAGTTTACCACCCACTTAGTGCTGCACTATCAAGCAACACGACTCTTTGGAAATGTTCTCTAGTAATCATTAACGTTATACGGGCCTCGCACCCTCTATGGGTAAATGGCCTCATTTAAGAAGGACTTAAATCGTTAATTTCTCATACTAGAAATTGAACATTCCATACACTGCATCTCACATTTGCCATAAAGACAAAGTGACTTAGTGCTGAACTGATTTCTTTTCGCTCGCCGCTACTAAGAAAATCCTTGTTAGTTTCTTTTCCTCCCCTCATTAATATGCTTAAATTCAGGGGGTAGTCCCATATGAGTTGAGGTTGTTTAACATATATTATTATTTCATAAGATAGAATTAATACAACACATTTTAGGTGAAACAAATTCTTTCGTTTTATAAATTTATAATTTTCATATATTTTTTCAATTGATAAAGAGACAATTCTAGATCATAAAATCTTTTATGCTAGACTTTCCTCAATCAATGAAAAGAAAATTTGTATTTTAAAAATACTCGAATTCTTTCAATGAGGTTTTCTATCTTGCTTCTTAATATTATGAATACAAACAAAAAATTGTAATCAATAATATAATATGTGCTTACTAAATTGAGTAAATTAATACCCTATCCATACTGTAAGCAACTTATTTAGCATAGTCTTACAACCCTCAACCATATGTAGTCCAAGCAGCACTTCAAAATTAATTAAAGTACCATACAGCATGGACTGCGATATGCGTTCAAAATGTCGATGTTCATGTGTCCTGCAGTTCACACGATGACGCACAGTTTGCTGCGTTCTTCATCGACCCATGAGCCGAGTGATCCACCGCTTAGAGT
>CAWVPJ010000023.1:0-16658 GCA_963931995.1 Phaonia tiefii | reverse complement strand
TTAAATGCAATGACAGTAAATTACGTTTTAAAAAATCACACGAGGTGTCAGGGGATACCCGGTTGGAAGGAAGTACCTTTCGTTATATACAGGGTGATTCAGGAAGTTCCGGACAAGTGCAAAAAAATCAAATCGCCGAGATATAGAGCTTTCGGAAAAAAATGGAAAAAAATTCACATAACCTCAATTTGCTCAGCCACATGGCAGGTAATTTATGTTTTTTCTGTTGAAAGATAGCCATACCTCTTACCTTTCCAAAATGATCTAAACGAATCCTAGAGGTCTTACCGTTCCAAAGTTATTTTTAATGAAATGCGAAAATGTTTGTTTTTGTTTTTGGAAGCGAAATAACAACACACATTTATTTGTTTACGCTAATCTCTGTTGCAGCAACAGTTTCGAGTACGTAGTGTTTTGAATTAGTAAAAATTGCAACTTATTCAAACGAAGAATTAGCAGACATTCATTACATGTATGGATTCTGCGATGGTAATGCAAGAGCTGCTGCGCGTGAATATGCATTACGGTTTCCTAATCGACGACCACCAAACCGAACAACATTCAGTGAGACGCACCGCCGATTTCGTGAAGGTACGTTGTTTACACAAATGGAGCGTCCCGGAAATGAACAACACGACGTTGCAGTTGAAGAGTTAATTTTGGATGCGATAGACGAGAACCCAACGACAACCACAAGACGAATCGCGGTCCAAATTGGTGTGGCACAATCAAAAGTATGGCGCGTCCTTCACAAAGATAAAAAACATCCATTCCATTTCACACCAGTTCAAGAACTCTTGGCGGATGATTTGCCAGTACCCGTCAACTTTTGCCGTGAGATGTTGTAACGTGATGTATGTACATGGATTATGTTTTTACGTTCGATTGTGTGGACCGACCAAGCTCAATTCACTAGAGACGGCATAACTAATTTCCAAAATTTGCACGAATGGGCCCATGACAATACCCACAACAATAAAGAAACAGCCGATTTGCCGTCAACGTTCGGGCTGGCATCATCGACAACACTTTGATTGGACCAAAAGTACTTCCGCCCAGGTTAAATTCGCAAAACTATTTGACTTTTTTGCAAGAAGTCATGCCAGAAATCCTAGAGGAAGTACCTCTTGCGGTACGAAATCATGTTTTCTACCAACAAGATGGTGCTCCATCGCATTACGGGCTTATTGTGCGGGATTGGCTTAACACCAATTTCCCTCGACATTCCATTGGACAAACTGGACCAATCGCCTGGCCGCCACAATCTCCAGATCTCACGCCACTTGATTTCTTTTTGTGGGGCTACATGAAAGATTGTGTGTATTCTGTGCAGATCCACAATCGTGAGCAGTTACTTGCACGCATTGAGGAAGCTGCGGTGAAAGTTCGTGAAAAGATGTGGTTCGCAAACGGCTGCAATTGTGTTTAGTAGAAAATGGGAACCACATTGAACATTAAATGTTTTTTTTCCCTTATGTGTTTGATTCTTCAGCCAAAAATTTCAATAAAATAAAATCTTAAGCGTGTTAATTTACAAAAACAAATAAATGTGTGCTGTTACTTTTTTTTCAATTCAATTTATTGATTCATAATGATATACAAATTTGTTCACAAATATAGTTCGTACAATTTAAAGAGTTTAAGGATGTTTTCCTTTTTCAGCTTAGATATGACAATGTGTTTCTTAAAATAGTATTTACAATTTAATATTACAAACGGAGACAAAAACTTTCAAAAGCCTATATATATGAAAAAAAAAATATTTTTCCTTTTCTTTTATATGATAAAACTTATAACTACTTTATATGCTAAAATGAGGCCAGCTCAACAATATGATCATGTTCAGAAACAGAACATTTGGCATTAAAATTTACAGACAGTTTGTCTATCTTGACAACCACAAGGTCGACATTTGCGATCTAGTGGAGTCGTGCGGTATAGTACAATCTTGGAAGATTATATATTAACTTTAAAAGTTTGTTCTGGAGTACCTGGAGCCTTTTTAAATGACAATTTGCACTTTTTGCCCAAACAGGGGCTGCGTAAAATATCACAGCGTGAAATATTAATTTAAATATTAACATTTTATTTTCAATATTTAATGCCGATGTTCTGTTAATAAATGGATATAAAGTTCTAATAAGGATGTTACATTTGTTAACAATGTATGATATATGATCCTTATACGATAGCTTAGTATCTAGAGTTACGCCTAAATATTTAACATTATTTTCCCATTTTATGTCTGCATTGTTAATATTGATGTTGACCTGAGGTAGAAAAAACATGCTTTTTTTTTCTTTGAGAAATAGATAGCCTGACTTTTTTCGCAGTATATTGCTATTTTCCACTTGGTGAAATATTCAAATAACTTTCTGAGTGCTAGTTGTAAGTTTGAAACAATATCGGATGATAATTTAGCTGAACATAATATTGCTGTATCGTCAGCAAATATGGACATAACACAGTTTTCTATAGTCGGAATGTCCGACGTATATATGTTATACAGTACTGGTGATAAGCATGATCCCTGTGGGCAGCCAGCATTTATGTTAAACAAACTCGAATGTTTAGATCCGATGTGAACCCTAAAAGACCTGGACTTTAAGAAATTTTGGACAATTTTTATAATATTTGGAGGAAAGTTTAACTTTATTAGTTTAAAAATCAAGCCATCGTGAGTCAAATGCTGCTTTTATGTCCAATAAAACCATACCGGTGGATTCTTGTTTCTCAAAATTAGACTTGACAATATTTCTTATTCTGACTAAGGGATGTATGGTGTTATGCTCCCTTCGAAATCCAAACTGCTGAGGCGGTAAAATGTCCTTTTCGTCTAAGAATTCTGTAATATTTTCCTTTATTACTTTCTCTAGCACTTTGCTAATGGAAGACAATAAACTAATAGGGCGGTATGAGGAAGAACTAGATGTCTGTTTATAAATCGCGAGAAACTATGTCAATTCGCATTTTTAAAATCGTAAAATCTAAATTCTGCGTTATCGCATCTCTTTTTCATGGTTAACCTAACTTGAAGGTGATCGGAACTTAGCTCGTTTAGTACTTCAGCTGAGGTTAATGATTTATCACTATTTGTAATGAAAATATCTAGAGTAGAGCTTTGTCGATTTAACTGGGATGGTATATATCTGCTTTCAGTTGGATGTATGATACTAAAATTATAGGAATCCTGTTTTCCGTACAAGACGTTTCCCCAACAATTTGCTCTTGTACAACCCCATGACTGGTGACGACTATTGAAGTCTCCCCCTAAGATATACTTTTCTCTCCTGCTCAGTTTATGAATATCTGACGCAAACATTTTTTTCCGAGTACCATCAGATCCAACTCGGCCACCTGGAAAATAGCAAGAATATATGTTTATATCACCGCAATTGGTCTTGATCTTAACACCAATGTTCTCAATTAGGGATGTGTTAACAAAGGGTACTGGAAGATGAGCAATATGTTTTCTAATTATTAAGGCTACTCCCCCTCCTCTTCTTAACTGTCTATCATTTCTATATATATAAAATTCTTGATGACTAAGTGATATATTTGGCTTTAGCCAGGACTCTGACACTAAACGTACATGTATATTGTAAGTTAAAAGAAATTGAAATAATTCAATACTTTTGTGTTTAATGCCTCTTGCATTCCATGTAACAATGTTTAATTCGGATGTCATTGTGGCAAAAATTTACAAGCGAGGCTTGTAATCACCTCGAATTGGTCATATTTACTTTGACAATTTCTTAAATTTTTAATTAGTTCAAGCGCAAGTGCTTGTAATTCGTGTGCAGAAAATAATTCTCCAGAAATTGGTGTTGCGTTGGATGCGAAATTAGCGTTATTATTATTACTGCTGTGATTGTTGTTGTTGTTGTAGTTTTTTGGGTGCTGCCATACGCCAGATGTTCTTGGTATGTTTTGCTGAAGAGAATTTGGAAAGTTGTTGTTGTAATTAAGTACACTCGGAATGAATTTGGTTTGTTGTTTATTTGTGGGTTTGCTTCGTTGATTCACACTCAAGTAATGTGTTTTGCTAGGGCAATTTTCGTCTGTCGATTTGTGGGGACCTTTACAGTTTGCACATTTTATTGCATTCTGTTATTTCGCTTCCAAAAACAAAAATAAACATTTTTGCATTTCAGTAAAATGGTCATAACTTTGGAACGGTAAGATCTCTGGGCTTCGTTTAGGTCATTTTGGGAATGTAAGAGGTATGGCTATCTTTCAGCAGAAAAAAACATAAGTTACCTGCCATCTGGCTGAGCAAATTGAGGTTATGTGAATTTTTTTTTCTATTTTTTCCCGAAAGCTCTGTATCTCGGCGATTTGACTTTTTCTACTTTTCTATTGATTTTATTGATTCTAAAAGGACTCTTAAAGATCTTTCTGGCTCACTGGCTCAGAAATTAGCAACTTTACCCTACTACCCTCCGACCACCAATCCGAAAATTTTGAACCCGCTGCCATTTCGCACCCTTGCATTTTCGGACATGGTCCTAGTGGACTGTTCTTCATAAAATGAGCCAAGGAATACGCTGGAGAATTTTTTCAGGAACTTCCTGAATTATGTACTAGTTAGTTCAAACACGCCTCAGACGCCCGTTGAAAAATACGATAATTTAAATGGATCTTTAAGAAAAGGTACTTTTTGTAAAACGCAAAAAAAATTTTTAAGAAATTTTTTTTAAATAAAAAAAATCATCACTGTTAAACCTAGAGCGCAGGCAATTTTTATTGCCTGTAAACATTGTGTTGTCTTTTACACAACAACAAAAACCATTTCTAATGGGGGCCGTTGGTTCTCAGGAGATGGAAAGACGTTGTTTGCAAATGATTTCTTTTGTGTTTTGCTTGCGATATTTTTCGAATACTTGCACAGTGGAAAATTCTCAATTCAGATGAGTTTTCGTTTGCATTTAGTTTGATGAATTTACCAAAAGCAGTATTCCAAACAACCGGTGATGAAGATCTGTGGCTAGATCTGAAATAGTTATACGGTTTGCCAGGAATAATGAGGATGCATTTGCAAATATCCTCTTTTTTAAAAAACTATATCTTTATTTACTTAGATATAGAATCGTTTTGAGCTTCAACAAAAAAATAAAAAAGTACCAATAAACAGGCCGACTAAACAAAAACAATTAAAAATAAAAAAAGTTAATAATTTTTTTATATAGAATGTATTTTTTTTTAATAGAATATATTTTAAGTCCTTTTTTGTAAGACTATGTATAATATTTCCCCGAAAGGGTCCTTGTTTAAAGAGAGGTACTTCTTTCATTAAAAGCTAATGTTTTTTTTTAAGAAAACGCACTATTTTTAAGAAAGATCACTTTCTGTTAGGAAAAGCCATAAAAGTATGAATTTTTTTTACAAAGAAGTACTTTTTTAAGAACAGATACTTTTTAAAGAAGAGGTACTCTTTTCAGGAAAATTGACTTTTTAAGAAAATTCACTTATTTTCAGAAAGGCTACTACTAATCTCAAGAAAGAAAAGGTACTCTTTTATTTTTAAGAAAAGGAATTTGTTTAAGAAAATGTATTTCTTTTAAGAGAAGGTATTTTTTTGAAGAGAATTTTTTTTTTAAGAAATGGGAATTTTTATTAGAATTGGTGTTTTTTCAAGAATAGGTACATTTTTAAGAGTAGGTACATATCTCAAGAAAAGTTATTTTGTTTCACAAAAAAAGGTACTCTTTAACGAAAAGGTATTTTTTTGGCCGTCGGTGGTGCAAAAGGTTGTGTGCGCGCCTCTTGTACATGATATCCTGGGTTCGATCCCTGCTCTGACCACCTTAACAAAAAATTCTTTCGGCGGCGGTCACATCGCATAGTGACGGCGACACTATCGAGTATTTAGCCATGAAAAAGCTTCTCAAAAATACCGTTCGGAATCGGTATAAAAAAGACTGTAGGTCCCAATCAGTGAGTGAAAAATTAGAAAGCGCACAGCTCACTGGTTGTGAGAAGCTCTCCCCAATCCCTTCCTGGGATGTAATGGGAAACGTTTTTTTTTTTAATTTTTTAAGAAAAGGCAATTTGTTGTTAGAAAATGTACTTTTAAGAAAAAGAACTTAAAAGAACACTTATTTTAAAAAAATTACTTTTTTAAGAGAAGATACTTTTTGTCAGAAAATTTACTTTTTTTATTTTTTTTGAAAAGGTACTTTGTGTAAGAATATGAATAGGTATTTTTTGTTTTGAGAAAATTTACTTTTTTTAAGAAAAGGCACTTATTTAGGAAAATATTTTTTTTTAACTTTCACATCGGCTTTTCTAAATTTACATTTTATTTGGGTTCAAAACTACAATATATACTAAATAGTGATTACAGGCTCTACCTAGAAAACTTCCCATTAAACAAGAAATTTCCCAACATATGTGAGACATCTAGTTAGTGTAGACACAAACCAAATAGTCTAAAACAAAAGTTGTTTAATTTTTTTTTCATTTAGCCCCCATCCCGCAACGTGCGATAATGAACTTCGTTCCAATCTGCAGGGTCGCAGATTTTCAAAGACTCTGTTTTGGTTACACAAAAGCTGGAAATGGTTCCGTTTAAATTGGTTCTAGATTCTGAATACTTTTACCTATGTGGATTTTTATTGCTACCAGATATCACAAGCGGAAATCGTATGAAACCCGACGCAGAGAAATCTAGACATCGGAGAGCTGCAATTACGAGAGGTAGCCACAGCCTACTCAAGAAAGCTCTCGCAACGACCACTCCATCCCGATGACGATCCTAATGCCTAGATCACACGTAACGAGTAGAGTGGCGAGACAGTAACCCGGTCGAGTCAGTAACCGACCCTAGTGGCGAGGGAGTCACTAGAATCACATTTTGTTTGCTCAGCCGGGTACTATTTCGTCGCTGTATGTAAACACACTCTCGGCAGCCACTCTCCACTCTGTTGAAAGTGTTTTGTTTGTTTACTTTATTTTGTTCGTCAACGTGGGAAGCCAGCGGAACTACGAAACTACTGTGAAATGTATTCATCAATATAAACAAACACAAGTGTGATGCTACACTTGTGGCCATAGCAAAAGAAATGTGCATCGAAAATTTAGGAGTGACTGAGGTGAAAAACAAAATTCAGTCAAAAATTCATTTCATTTCAAAAAATTATTGTTGTTAAACTTAACTGTCTCGCCACGTGACAAAATTCGTGTGAACACCTACTCGCTTTCACTCACTCGCACAACTCTCTCGGCCGAGTGCCTTCTTACTGTCTCGCCATAAAGCGCAGTGGAAACTCATTTTCGACTCTATAAACACTGCAGCAACAACCGTACTTGGTTTGGAAAACCCGCTTCGTAACAAACTTTGGTACGATGAAAAGTGTCGCATAACAAATGATGAAAATAACGTTGCACGTATGGCAATGCCTCAGTCAATTGCAACGCGAGCTGAGACTGAGCAGTATAGGGAAAAAATAAAGGAGGTTTACCGTCCCTTAGGGCGTAAGAAACGGCAGTGGTAACAGTGCGAGAGTGAGAAAATTGGGATATACAGAAGAACGAACGAAGTCCGAAAATTCTGACAAAAAGTCAAAAACGGAACTAATAGGATTCGGGGCTCCACTTCTGTAAGGACAAGTACCGAAATCTCACTGCAGATGTGCAGGGCATGCTGGGAATATGCAGAGATCATTTCTCCGCGCTACAGGTATCTGAGATATCCAATGAAGAGGGGACAATCGATCACAATTTGGACGACGATATCGATTGCCCTTTTCTAACTATGACAATGTCAGAACAGCCATTGCCCGGTTTAAGAACAACAAAGCCGCAGGAGCCGATGGATTACCCGCGGAGCTGCCTGGAGGCCATGAACTGATAAGGTGCATGCACCAGTTCATTAGCAAAATTTGGAGAGATGAATGCATGCCCGACGACTGGAGTCCCAGGGCCCTATACCCCTGTTTGGAAATGGTGACCCGAGTTTCTGAGCCAACTACCGCGGAATAAGCCGTTTATCCATAGCATATAAGGTACTAACAAATATAATGTGCGACAGACTAAAACCAATTATCGCTGGCCTGATTGGACCATACAAGTGTGGCTTTGGGCCAGGAAAACCGACAACTGACTAGATTTTCACGCTACGCAAAATCCTGGAGAAGATCCATGCAAAACAAATCGATACCTATCATCTTGTTGTCGATTATAACGCGGCCTTCGCTAGACCGATACGGGAGAAACTCTACGAAGCAATGTCTGAGCTGGGTATTCCTGCAAAGCTCATACTCCTTTGCAGGATGATCTTGACGAACACCAAATCCGCAGTGAAAGTTTGTAAGGATCTTGCCGAACCTATCGAAATACACGAGGCCTGAGCAAGGCAAAGCCTATCATGCGATCTCGTTAACATTTTAATGGAGATCATTATGAGAAAAGCTGTAGTCAACATGAATAAACCCATCAGCAGCAAAAGTCACATGCTACTCGCATATGCTGATGATATAGATGTCATTGGCTGCACAATTAGAGAAGTTACTGCTTTGTTTTCGAGAATTGAAAAGGACTCGGCAAAAGTGGGCCTGACAGTTTATGAGGACAAGACAAAATTAATGGTGTCAACGAGCAGGTCCTCCACGCGATTACACCAAAGCGTGACGTTGACAGCCGTTATAATTTCGAGGTGGTGAACGAATTTATATACGTCGAATCTGCCGTAAACAAAAACAACAACGTCACCCTTGAGATCAAGCGGAACATTGTGCTTGCGAATAGATGATGTTTTGGGTTAAGCAAGGACTTTAGAGATGAAGCACTCTCTCGAGTAACAAAAGTCCAGATGTACCAGACTCTCATTCAACCTGTCTTGCTTTATGGCGCAGAATCCTGGGTCCTATCGCAAGCAGACGAAACATCTGTAGGAGTCTTCGAGAAAAAAATACTCCGAAAAATGTATGGCCCTATAGTGCACAATGGTGAGTATCGGTGACGCATGAACAATGGGCTGTATGAGCTATATCCCGAAATTGACGTACTTAAGCGGAGACTACAAAATAAAGCGATTGCGCTGGCTAAGCTGGCTGGCTAGAATGGATGAAGACGAGCCAGCATGAAGGGTTTTCGAATTCGAACTCGAAGGAAGACAGAAAATAGAAAGACCAAGAATTCGCTGGAGAGATCAAGTTGACGACCCCCTGCGTACACTTGGTATGGCCATCTGGAGAGTTAAGGCAAAATATAGAACTGGTTGCCGAAATATGTTGTCATTGGTTTGCAAGGCCCCTGCTTTTCGTATTACATTTAAAACTTAAATTGTTCGAGCTTTTGGCCGTATTTTCAATTAATTTTATTCTTCGATATTTCGCTACCCTTTGGGTAGCATCGTCAGGAAGATAAACACAATTGAGGGGGTTAGAAGCAAAGGGATGCAAGTGACTTTTGAAAAATTTTGAGTGAAAAAAGTTTAAAGTTAAATTGCAACGTAAATATCCCATCTATATTATTACTTCTTTAATTTGAGAAATTTTGAGATATATTTTTATCCAACAAGCTTAAAAACTAACTTCTATTACACACTCAAATACACAAGAAAATCCTTTAAAGTTGTTAACTCTGTTTGAAAAAAATGCACTTTCATCCCTTTGCTTCTGGCCCCTTCAATTATTAATTAGGAACGAAAAGAATTAATAAACAAAAAAATTATGTTAAACTATTAATCCATATTAGTTTTAAACTATTAATTAATCCATAATCGGTGGTGCAATGGCTAGTGTGCGCGCCTCCTGTACAGGAGATCCTGGGTTCGATCCCTGCTCCGACCACCTTAAAATCCATTTGACGGCGGTCACCTCGCTTAGTGACGGCGACACTATCGAGTACTTAGCCATGAAAATGCATCTCAAAATACCGTTCGGAACCGGTGTAAAATTGTAGGTCCCAATCAGTGAGTATAAAACTATAAAGCGCACAGCTCACTAGTTGTGAGAAGCTCTCCCCAATTCCTTCATGGGATGTAATGGGAAACCATTGGTTTATTTTAATCCATATTATTCATTGTGTCTCCAACATGTAATATTGAATAGCAAACACAATGTACACTATAGTTGCGACAAACTACAATCACGTTATATTTTGCATTAGATTTTTCAGCGTGTAATAAATCCGGGTCTGAGTTCGTATTATATGAAAAAACATTTGATTACAATACAGAAATCGCAATATGTCGTGGCAGAAATTGCATAATGTTTGGACTCATATTGAAATTTTTACAAAACTATGTCTTGAGTATTTTCGAAACAGTGTTTACGTTTTCAGTGTATTTAAAATAAATAAAAATGTATTGCCGCATGTTATAAAAAATGGATAAATAAACAAAAATGCATTCTTGGATAATAAAAAAATAAATAGTTTCCCATTACATCGCATGAAGGGATTGGAGAGAGCTTCTCACAACGAGTGAGCTGTGTGCTAATTGCTCACTCACGGATTGGGACCAACAGTTTTAAACCGTTTCCGAACTGTATTTTCAGAAGCTCTTTCATGGCTAAGTACTCGATAGTGTCATCGTCACTAAGCAAGGTGACTGTCGTCGAAATAATGGTGGGAGGTCAGAGCAGGGATCGAACCCACGTTCTGATGTACAAGAGTCGCGCACACTATTCATTGCACCACCGACAGCCACATTCTCCGATAATATGGTGGCAAAAACCATATTACCAACTTTTTCTAATGTACCAGACATTTATTCAATTAGAGAATAGCCATTCGTAAAAAAAAAAAAAAGGTGTCCCTTAACATCCCATGAAGGGATTCGGGAGAGCTTCTCACAATCAGTGAGATGTGTGCTTTCTAGTTTTATACTCACTGATTGGGACCTACAGTTTTACACCGGTTCCGAACGGTATTTTGAGAAGCATTTTCATGGCTAAGTACTCGATAGTGTCGCCATCACTAAGCGAGGTGACCGCCGTAGATAGAAATGTTAGGTGGTCTGAGCAGGGATTGAACCCACGTTCTCATGTACAAGAGCCGCACACACTAACCATTGCACCACCGACGGCCGATAGCCATTCGTACAGGCACCTTTTTCTCAAACCACCCTTGGAACAAAAATTAAGATCTTTTATTGTATTATTTTTGGTGCTTTTTGTGAATGTACTTTTTGGTAAAAATTATGCACCCTTTTTGATACACTTGACATACTTGTTGGTACGCAATGCTGTTCCAGTTCTACAGATTTATCGGAAAACTTATACAAAATTTTTAGGTACAATTTAGAGAAACACACAGTATGTATATTTGTCTGGACTGATCTGTACATGTACCTTATACAATCTGTTTTGACTTTTAAGGAAACCAGTGATGGCTTCAGAAGTTTCCCGTGATACTTCGTACTAAAGCGTCAATGGCGTCTAGGAATCTTCCAAGAGCAAGAAGCGTGGAATCCGTAGAATTACAAATCGGTTGGAAGAACTACGATCATCAAAAGGACAAGCATTTCTCCGGCACTGTAAAACTGAAGCATATTCCCCGCCCTAAAATGAAGGTCTGCATTTTGGGCGATCAACAGCATAGTGATGAGGCCAAGGCCCAAAATGTTGAGTGCATGAATGCCGAAGCTTTAATGAAGTTGAACAACAATACGAAGTTGGTTAAGAAATTGGCCAAATCTTAAGTCAAGTCCACCATCCAGTTGCAAACGAAGAAAGTCTTGTGCTTGTCTATTGTCGTCGGCCACGTTGACATGCAACCCGATGAATTGGTCCGAAACACCCAGTTGTCCATTAACTTTGTGGTTTCGCTTTTAAAGAAGAACTGCCCGAATGTTCGCTCATTCTACATGATGTCGTCTATGGGCCCACCCCAACGCTTGTACTAACTGTGTAATTTACGTCATCAACGATGTAAAATATATTTAAAATAAAATTTTTAAATAGCGTGTACTGATTTTTCTTTTTTTTTTTTGAGGGGTACGGGTATCAAAAGACGAGTATTGAAGAGGTGACTACGGGAGAGTCGAACTTTATTTTCTACGTGAATACTGATAGTCGCCAACTGGTCGCTAAAGTTTAGTTATCTAGTGTACTAGGGAAAATTTTGTTTTCCAATATGAGCTTCAAACGACCCACAGTGCTTTGTCCCATAGACAAAAATCGAAAAAAAATTTGTCGTCAATTGTGACGGAATATATTTTTTTCGATAGATAACAAAACAACTAAAATAAATATATATGAATTTCTACGTTTTGACTTGTTACGACGCCTCCAGGGGGCGCTAAAGTCTATGAATTTCAAGCTAAAATGAATGCACATAGGAAAAATAATGATAGTTTTTGGAAAATAACTCTTCAAAATACATTTTTTTAGATACAGATCTGAATTTTTGGATTTTACGTCGTCAAGACAAACAAAAGTAAATAAAAATAAAATTTGTATCAAATATTTAAAAAACAATATGTTTTTCATTCCACAGAAAAATGTGTTTTTTTAGTAAAAATTCTAAAATTACCTTAGTTTAATGGAGTATTAAAAAAAATTATATAAAAATATATATTTTTTTTTTTGTTTTTTTCATGAGTCTTAAGGGTTGTTTAATAGATTCTGAAAGAGTTAGAACCAATTTTTTGGCACAACTTTGAAAAAAATCCTTTTTTAAAAATGACAAAATTCATAATTTTTTCTTAAATTTAACTAATATTAAGATGTTTGATACAAAACTGAAAATACAAATTATATAAAACTACTATAGAATTTGAAATCCGAGTAACGGAGTAGTGACTTAATAATGAAAAATTAAATTAGTGTACCAAAGTTTCAACAGAGTGCGCTAAAGTCGTAGAATTAGAAATAAAAGGAAAACAAACGATAAACTAAATTTTGTGACTTGCTTTATCATTTTGTATGTATTAGAGATGAGCGCGTGACACAACCTTGCTGCAAATCCGATATTCGTGTCTGATAATAATAATGTATATACATGAATATATTAGGTTTATTTACAGATAAATTTAGAATCACAAGTGAAGTGTTACTTTGTTTTAATTAGTTTCCGTAATAGTAAATATTTACTTCCATTTTTTCTTGTGAAAAAGTGAATAGTCGTATCACGACCCCATTCAAGTCAAGTGAATGTAATATAAAGCACGAAAACAATCGTGGCTTAAAAGTCCCACTGGTCCATCTCTAATAACAATATCAACAGAAGTTTTAAAACGAAGTCCAGTGAAGTGAACAAAGTAATAAATCTGTACTGATGGCGAATATTTTAAAAAACTCTGATATAATTGATTGTTGGTTTGAAGCGCCTTCGGAAAATAAAACGTTAGTGATACATAAATACGTGGAATAGAAAATAGGCGATTCATGTATTAATAAGAAACAATTACAACAATCAATATTTTTTTTAACAGTAAAATGAAAAAATTGTGGAAAGAATGCAATTACAATAGGCAATATTTTGAAAAGAAACATTCTAAGTGGTTAGGTTTTAAATTTTTTGCTGTTGAAACTGTAAGTTTGATTAAAGTTTTAATTTATAAATATTAAATTAATGTAAATTAAAATACTTAGCAGACAATAAGTGCAACAACTTTGGCTACCGAATCAGAAAGAGCAGGCATGCAAATTACAAAAACACGTGGAAGAACGAAAAAAAACTTTGAAGAAACTGGAAAGAAAACAAAAAATCGAAGAGTTTCATATTTGATTGAAAATTACTCTCTTGAGGAACTGAAATTTGCCGTAAAAACAAAAGAAGGATTAAATTCTGTTTCCGGAAGCCAGAAAACATATCTAAAGAGCTTATCAGTAGAAAAAACGGTGGCACTATTTATGGATTTAGACCTTTCAGAAAGAAAGTACCTAATTCTCCATCAGGCAATCAACGAACTGCATCCAAATAGTTTACCATCTTTGTATGCGTTGCAAAACGAAAAGAAAAATTTGGTACCACCTATAATAGTAACAGAAATTTCGGCAGAAGTTGATTTAAAAACGTTGATGCGTAGAACCGCAGAAAGTGTAATTGAGCTTTGTAACATACAAGATAAAGCATGTAAAATGTCTTTAATTTGGAAGTGGGGCATTGATGGAAGCTCTGGGCATAGCCTTTATAAGCAGAAATTTGAAAATGAAAGCCATACGGATGAATTTATGTTTTTTGCAGCATTCGTGCCACTAAGGTAACTAACAATTTATTTCAGTAAAAAAATTTAGTAAATTTTAAAAACTAACTTTTGGTTTAAAGAATGGTGAACGTAACATCAAAGGTTGTATTATGGGTGAATAAAACACCATCATCTACGTTGTATTGGAGACCTATTAAATTCGTTTATGAAAAGGAGAATCCATCGTTAATTAAAAAGGTCTTCCGGGAAATTGGCGACAGTATTACAAACCTAGAATGTGATGTCATTGAATTGAATGGTGCGACAGTTGAAGTAGCGTACGATATGCATTGCACAATGATAGATGGGGCCGTTGCAAATATTTTAAGTGATACAAATTCAACAAGCAGGTGTTTTATTTGCAATGCAAGTCCGACTGAGATGAACAGCATACATCTTTCAAACGTTCCAAACCCTGAAAATTACAAATATGGGCTTTCAACGCTTCATTGTTGGATTATATTTTTTGAGTGTGTTGTTCATATTGCTTACCGAATTCCCTTTAAACTTTGGCGTGTCAATAAAGAAAACAAAGGACAGTTTGTGGAAAATAAATCAAGAATTCATAATGAATTCAAAAGAAGAACAGGTTTAATAATAGACCAAGTAAAGCATGGATCTGGAACCACCAATGACGCAAATACTGCTCGACGTTTTTTTGGTAATAGTGACATAGCAGCCGAAATAACTGGTGGTGATAAGCGACTTATTGAAAATTGTGCAATCATATTGAGAGTGTTATCTTGTGGATCACCAATCAATGTAAATGCATTTAAAGATCTTCTTACAATCACGAGAAACATGTATTTAGTACACTAAGGGTGTTATTATATGCCTTGCACTGTCCATAAGATATTAGTTCATGGTTGTGATGTTATCGAGTTCTTCAATTTGCCAATAGGTATTATAAACAACCTAATCATAATTATACTTTTATATAATATAATAAATATTCTTTTCTTAGGTAGTCTGTCTGAAGAAGCGTTGGAAGCCAACCACAAAAATGTGAGAAAAACACGATTACACTGTGTGTAATTTTTTAAGTCATGGCAAAATAACCATATACGGACACCACTACGTGAGAAAAGACTAAAACAAAACACCCGTGTTTCCCAATTTTTTCCAAAGTCATGCACTTTTTTTTTTATGGGCCGCCAAAGATTTGGGGCCTCGGTATCATTTTCGTAAAAATGTGATCATTTTCTCAGGCTCATATCTTTCAGAATACCGTTCAGAATTTCGATTTACTCTCTGAGGCAAAGTTGTAGCTCTTGTCATAAAGAACAAAAATTGCGAACATACAAAATCAAAAAAACTTCACCTTCCAGATCAAAATCGCAAAAAACTTAAAAAAATTCGATTTTTTTTTACCTTTTTTCCCGTGTTCAGGTCCATAGGTAGCAAACCGTTCAAAATTCATAATAAGAGCGCCCTTCAGTTTCCATGGTAAAGAAATGTCAGTCAGTTGTACGCGCCGATTGAGGCCACTGCACGTGAAATATTCATTAAAATTTTGTTCACCAATCTGAAATTGGAAGGATCAATTGTAGTCTACACCATAGCTTGGGAATTTCGATTAGAATTAGAAATCATTACGATTAGAGAAATAAAATAATCTAATCATTAGAATTGAATTTTGATAAAAATTTCAAATTACTAATTGATTTGATTAGAAATAATCAAAAATCTAATCACAATTGGTGACGATTAGCATTTCTAATCAAATCTACTCAAAACTAATCCAAAAAATAATTGATTAGATTTCTTGATTATTTTTGATTAGATCAACTATTTTTAGCTATTTTTGTGAAAAAAATAGTTATTTATCACATTTGTTGCTATATTTACATAATGTAACAGTTTTTGGAATATTGCATAATATTGCATACGGTGCACCCTGTTCTTTAAATAAACACTGGGCACAGCTGGTTCACTTTGTTGTTGTGTTATTATTAATGTTAATTTTCAACGTGTTTTGTGGAAGTACAAGTAAAATTTTTTTGTTTACTTAATATTGAAAGTAAAATCTTTGTTTTGTAAGATTGTAATTTGTGGTTTATTCAAACTAATGTGTTCAAAATTATTGGTAAGTAAAAATGCACGGATTTTTTTGACGTGACAACGTCTTAAATTAGGTTGCGGCTGGGAGTCACTTATGAAAAAGTGTAACGCCCGGTAACGTTACGATGAGTCACCGAACACAAGTAAACGCAATGTGTTTACTTGTGTGCCAGAAACGATTTGCTTTGCTGGCTTCTAGTGGCTGTTGGTCGGTGGTGTGAGTGTTTTTGTTTTTTGGCACATCATATATATGACGACTGAGCAAGTATGTATGTGCGTATATATGTGCGTGTGTATGAATATTGATTTAGATCAGTCTGCATTGGATAAGGTATTATTTTTTGTTTTTTTTGTTTTTTGGCTTTATGATATGTGTAGTGTATGTTTGTGTGTAGAAATTTTCATATGAATTAGGTAGCCAAAACGAAACAGAGAGCTGCGGTCGGCTTTAAAAACGATA
>CAWVPJ010000022.1:20000-22500 GCA_963931995.1 Phaonia tiefii | reverse complement strand
TGTTCTATTATAAAGCTTGCATCGCAAGTTTGTTTTAGGACTAAGACATTCGCAACATACTTTGTTTAGTTTTTAAAACAAAATTATTGAAGAAATTGATATATGCCAATTTACTTTGGTGTATTTTTGATTTCTTTCAATAAAAACATTTACGACAAGTATATACAAGAAAAAAAAAAGATATCACTCTAAGCGGTGGATCACTCGGCTCATGGGTCGATGAAGAACGCAGCAAACTGTGCGTCATCGTGTGAACTGCAGGACACATGAACATCGACATTTTGAACGCATATCGCAGTCCATGCTGTATGGTACTTTAATTAATTTTGAAGTGCTGCTTGGACTACATATGGTTGAGGGTTGTAAGACTATGCTAAATAAGTTGCTTACAGTATGGATAGGGTATTAATTTACTCAATTTAGTAAGCACATATTATATTATTGATTACAATTTTTTGTTTGTATTCATAATATTAAGAAGCAAGATAGAAAACCTCATTGAAAGAATTCGAGTATTTTTAAAATACAAATTTTCTTTTCATTGATTGAGGAAAGTCTAGCATAAAAGATTTTATGATCTAGAATTGTCTCTTTATCAATTGAAAAAATATATGAAAATTATAAATTTATAAAACGAAAGAATTTGTTTCACCTAAAATGTGTTGTATTAATTCTATCTTATGAAATAATAATATATGTTAAACAACCTCAACTCATATGGGACTACCCCCTGAATTTAAGCATATTAATGAGGGGAGGAAAAGAAACTAACAAGGATTTTCTTAGTAGCGGCGAGCGAAAAGAAATCAGTTCAGCACTAAGTCACTTTGTCTTTATGGCAAATGTGAGATGCAGTGTATGGAATGTTCAATTTCTAGTATGAGAAATTAACGATTTAAGTCCTTCTTAAATGAGGCCATTTACCCATAGAGGGTGCGAGGCCCGTATAACGTTAATGATTACTAGAGAACATTTCCAAAGAGTCGTGTTGCTTGATAGTGCAGCACTAAGTGGGTGGTAAACTCCATCTAAAACTAAATATAACCATGAGACCGATAGTAAACAAGTACCGTGAGGGAAAGTTGAAAAGAACTCTGAATAGAGAGTTAAATAGTACGTGAAACTGCTTAGAGGTTAAGCCCGATGAACCTGAATATCCATTATGGAAAATTCATCATTATGATTGTGATATGAATAATATTATAATAATGGTGTGCATTTTTTCCATATAAGGACATTGTAATCTATTAATATGAAATATATTTATCATAAGATCGATGGCTTTAGTTTATTCAAATTATTTTGCTTGCGATTTAACATAGAATAAATGCTGTTGATTTGATAAAGTGTTGATAGATTTAATATATATAGTGCTTGAATATTTATATTCTATAATAGCATGGTAATCATTGATTTCTGTGTTTATTATATGCACTTATATGATTAACAATGCGCAAGATTCAGGATACCTTCGGGACCCGTCTTGAAACACGGACCAAGGAGTCTAACATATTTGCAAGTTATTGGGAATTAAAAACCTAATAGCGAAATTAACATAACTTTAATGGGATTAGTTTTTAGTCTATTTATAGTCTATTAATTCAATCCCGGGGCGTTCTATCAATTATGTATTTTGATATTTATATCATTTATACCTCTAATTAGAGCGTACCTTGAGCATATATGCTGTGACCCGAAAGATGGTGAACTATACTTGATCAGGTTGAAGTCAGGGGAAACCCTGATGGAAGACCGAAACAGTTCTGACGTGCAAATCGATTGTCAGAATTGAGTATAGGGGCGAAAGACCAATCGAACCATCTAGTAGCTGGTTCCCTCCGAAGTTTCCCTCAGGATAGCTGGTGCATTTAAAAATTATGTAAAATAATCTTATCTGGTAAAGCGAATGATTAGAGGCCTTAGGGTCGAAACGACCTTAACCTATTCTCAAACTTTAAATGGGTAAGAACCTCACCTTACTTGGTATGAAGGTTGTGGTTGTGATATAATGTGCCCAGTGGGCCACTTTTGGTAAGCAGAACTGGCGCTGTGGGATGAACCAAACGTAATGTTACGGTGCCCAAATTGACAACTCATGCAGATACCATGAAAGGCGTTGGTTGCTTAAAACAGCAGGACGGTGGACATGGAAGTCGTAATCCGCTAAGGAGTGTGTAATAACTCACCTGCCGAAGCAACTAGCCCTTAAAATGGATGGCGCTTAAGTTGTATACCTATACATTACCGCTAAAGTAAATGGCTTATGTTCAATTTCGGTTGGATTAATAAACTTTGAAACTTTAGTGAGTAGGAGGGTACAATGGTGTGCATAGAAGTGTTTGGCGTAAGCCTGCATGGAGCCGCCATTGGTACAGATCTTGGTGGTAGTAGCAAATAATCGAATGAGACCTTGGAGGACTGAAGTGGAGAAGGGTTTCGTGTGAACAGTGGTTGATCACGAGTTAGTCGGTCCTAAGTTCAAGGCGAAAGCCGAACATTT
>CAWVPJ010000022.1:15000-17500 GCA_963931995.1 Phaonia tiefii | reverse complement strand
TGTCCTGGGCTGCACGCGCGCTGCAATGAAAGTAGAAAGTGTAAAAACTTAAATGAATTGTTTTGTATATTTTATGCATAAATATATAGCCTTATCTCAAAAAATCGAAAAAAAAAATTAAAGTAATTTTTTTTCATCAAAAATAAGCTAGAAACGCGGAAAAATCTTTTTTTTACAAAATCTTTACACGATGCCATTTTTAACAATTCTCTTTTGAAATTGCAGCGCAAATCTTCGTGACTTTACACGTTGCCATCTCATGATATTAGTGCTTGCCATTTTTTCTGACATTTCTCTTTAGTGAGTGTTCTTGTATGTGTTGGTCAGTTTTGTAAGCGGTCAAATTTTGTTCTACATAATTCTAATAAAATGTCTGGTCCATATTTTCTTTATTATTTTTAATTAATTTTTTTGTTTAACTTTATTTTTTTTAACTTCTGTTAAATTATTTCAACACACGAAAAACTAGAATGAAAGAAACAGTAACATCAAATGTCAAAATCATAACAAATGCGGAAAGAGCACAAAGAGAATGCAATAAAATTGCATGAAACCCAGTGCGGTGGCACTTCATGCCATTTTTTCCTCCATTCTTGCTTCTCTACACCCCTTATCAACAAACGCAAATTGCATGGTTAAAAAATGGCATCGTGTAAAGGCTGTGTAACTCATATTGAAAATAATTTCATTGATTTTGTTCATATATTAGAAAGAAAAAAATGCATCCCAAAAAAAAAATTTTTTTTCAAAAATGCCGACGGCAAAACACAAAAATTGAAATTTTTATCACATTATGTGGGTAATATGGTAAAAGCGTCTAATTTTTTTTTTCATTCCATTAGTTATTAATTAAATTCATTACATCATCACATATAAAAAAGAAAAGGAAAATTTTTTATGCCCAATTTTATCATTTCCTCATAAATTTTTTTTTCAGTCATTTTACAAGTAAATTTATTCCAAAATGTGAAAATAAATTAATTATGAATATATATTTTTCTTTTTCAGCCCACTCTTGTGAAAAAATAAATGGAATGGCCCACCCTTGTGAAAAAATAAAAATTTTAGTACTAGAACCGTTTGTATGGGATCTTTAAAGTCAAAAAACAACATATAAGAGGTACAAAAATGTTATTTTTTTAATGCAATATTATAGTCTATATTAATATTTATGTACTTGGAAAAAAAAATTGAACTTTTCGCTCTTAAACTTTCAGAAAAAGAATTTTTTCAGAATCTGCTTTTAGCATCCGGCTTACTATGCTTTCCCGAATGGTATAGCAGATACCGTAATCGAGCCAAACAGAAAAGCAATGATACAAACATCAACGATGAAATGGTTCATTCGAATTCGTTTACTGTCGATGGTGGTGGTTTTGAATGTTCAGCCATCGCTAGTGTTTGTACTGGGCTTGTGTGTTTTTGTATGGGAACACTCGCAATGAATGGTCGGTCGATGTTTAAAACATCGAGAGTGTTTGGGTGATGTGAAATCCAAACATCGACGATGAAATGATTAAGCAAAGCAACGTTACTCGAGTGTGCGTACATATAGCTGTTATAGGCTGATGGGTATGTGCTATGGTATATGAAAAAAGGCAAAAATTGAAAAAATGAAAAAAATCATTTTTTTTTTTTGTGATCGTATATGAATCTTTATTGATTCATACTATTCAATGTGAAATTTTTATTTTTCATACAGGCCTCAATGAAGTTAAATTTTAATAATTTGTCTTCATACTAATATGAGGTAAGGGAAACTCTTGTATGATGAAATATAAAAAAGCGATTTTTTTTATATTGAATATATTGAACACAATTTGTGTTGTAGTATATCGCAATATAGAAAAATTGCAATTGTGGTATTTTTTGAAAATGTTTAATAGACATTTTATAAAAACGAAATTTGAAATTTTTAATTTCATATTCAATATAAAGCATATTATATTTAACAATATCATATGCTGCGATGTTAAAAAAGTAATGTTGAATTAAAATATTATAAATATTGAAAAAAATATATGAAGAATATACAAAAGACGATTACGAATACAGTATATAATTGTAAAGTTGTCGTTCTTTTTTTCTTTGAAATAGAAAAAAATATAATAAAACATTATTCTGGTTGATCCTGCCAGTAGTTATATGCTTGTCTCAAAGATTAAGCCATGCATGTCTAAGTACACACTATTAAACAGTGAAACCGCAAAAGGCTCATTATATCAGTTATGGTTCCTTAGATCGTTAACAGTTACTTGGATAACTGTGGTAATTCTAGAGCTAATACATGCAATATAAACACGGACCTTTGGGACGTGTGCTTTTATTAGGCTAAAACCAAGCGATCGCAAGATCGTTACTTTGGTTGAACTCTAGATAACTTGCAGATCGTATGGTCGAGTACCGACGACAGATCTTTCAAATGTCTGCCCTATCAACTTTTGATGGTAGTATCTAGGACTACCATGGTTGCAACGGGTAACGGGGAATCAGGGTTCGA
>CAWVPJ010000022.1:0-7500 GCA_963931995.1 Phaonia tiefii | reverse complement strand
TTTTTCAAAAATGCCGACGGCAAAACACAGAAATTGAAATTTTTATCACATTATGTGGGTAATATGGTAAAAGCGTCTAAATTTTTTTTTCATTCCATTAGTTATTAATTAAATTCATTACATCATCACATATAAAAAAGAAAAGGAAAATTTTTTATGCCCAATTTTATCATTTCCTCATAAATTTTTTTTTCAGTCATTTTACAAGTAAATTTATTCCAAAATGTGAAAATGAATTAATTATGAATATATATTTTTCTTTTTCAGCCCACTCTTGTGAAAAAATAAATGGAATGGCCCACCCTTGTGAAAAAATAAAAATTTTAGTACTAGAACCGTTTGTATGGGATCTTTAAAGTCAAAAAACAACATATAAGAGGTACAAAAATGTTATTTTTTTAATGCAATATTATAGTCTATATTAATATTTATGTACTTGGAAAAAAAAATTGAACTTTTCGCTCTTAAACTTTCAGAAAAAGAATATTTTCAGAATCTGCTTTTAGCATCCGGCTTACTATGCTTTCCCGAATGGTATAGCAGATACCGTAATCGAGCCAAACAGAAAAGCAATGATACAAACATCAACGATGAAATGGTTCATTCGAATTCGTTTACTGTCGATGGTGGTGGTTTTGAATGTTCAGCCATCGCTAGTGTTTGTACTGGGCTTGTGTGTTTTTGTATGGGAACACTCGCAATGAATGGTCGGTCGATGTTTAAAACATCGAGAGTGTTTGGGTGATGTGAAATCCAAACATCGACGATGAAATGATTAAGCAAAGCAACGTTACTCGAGTGTGCGTACATATAGCTGTTATAGGCTGATGGGTATGTGCTATGGTATATGAAAAAAGGCAAAAATTGAAAAAATGAAAAAAATCATTTTTTTTTTTTGTGATCGTATATGAATCTTTATTGATTCATACTATTCAATGTGAAATTTTTATTTTTCATACAGGCCTCAATGAAGTTAAATTTTAATAATTTGTCTTCATACTAATATGAGGTAAGGGAAACTCTTGTATGATGAAATATAAAAAAGCGATTTTTTTTATATTGAATATATTGAACACAATTTGTGTTGTAGTATATCGCAATATAGAAAAATTGCAATTGTGGTATTTTTTGAAAATGTTTAATAGACATTTTATAAAAACGAAATTTGAAATTTTTAATTTCATATTCAATATAAAGCATATTATATTTAACAATATCATATGCTGCGATGTTAAAAAAGTAATGTTGAATTAAAATATTATAAATATTGAAAAAAATATATGAAGAATATACAAAAGACGATTACGAATACAGTATATAATTGTAAAGTTGTCGTTCTTTTTTTCTTTGAAATAGAAAAAAATATAATAAAACATTATTCTGGTTGATCCTGCCAGTAGTTATATGCTTGTCTCAAAGATTAAGCCATGCATGTCTAAGTACACACTATTAAACAGTGAAACCGCAAAAGGCTCATTATATCAGTTATGGTTCCTTAGATCGTTAACAGTTACTTGGATAACTGTGGTAATTCTAGAGCTAATACATGCAATATAAACACGGACCTTTGGGACGTGTGCTTTTATTAGGCTAAAACCAAGCGATCGCAAGATCGTTACTTTGGTTGAACTCTAGATAACTTGCAGATCGTATGGTCGAGTACCGACGACAGATCTTTCAAATGTCTGCCCTATCAACTTTTGATGGTAGTATCTAGGACTACCATGGTTGCAACGGGTAACGGGGAATCAGGGTTCGATTCCGGAGAGGGAGCCTGAGAAACGGCTACCACATCTAAGGAAGGCAGCAGGCGCGTAAATTACCCACTCCCAGCTCGGGGAGGTAGTGACGAAAAATAACAATACAGGACTCATATTAGAGGCCCTGTAATTGGAATGAGTACACTTTAAATCCCTTAACAAGGACCTATTGGAGGGCAAGTCTGGTGCCAGCAGCCGCGGTAACTCCAGCTCCAATAGCGTATATTAAAGTTGTTGCGGTTAAAACGTTCGTAGTTGAACTTGTGCTTCATACGGGTAGTGCAGCTAATAATTGTAGTTTGTACTATACCTTATGTATGTAAGCGTATTACCGGTGGAGTTCTTATATGTATTAAATACTTGTATTTTTGCATGTTCCTCCTATTTAAACCTGCTTCAGTGCTCTTTATCGAGTGTTGTTGTGGGCCGGTACAATTACTTTGAACAAATTAGAGTGCTTAAAGCAGGCTCCAAATGCCTGAATATTTTGTGCATGGAATAATGAAATAAGACCTCTGTTCTACTTTCATTGGTTATTAGATCAAGAGGTAATGATTAATAGAAGCAGTTTGGGGGCATTAGTATTACGACGCGAGAGGTGAAATTCTTGGACCGTCGTAAGACTAACTTAAGCGAAAGCATTTGCCAAAGATGTTTTCATTAATCAAGAACGAAAGTTAGAGGTTCGAAGGCGATCAGATACCGCCCTAGTTCTAACCATAAACGATGCCAGCTAGCAATTGGGTGTAGCTACTATCATGGCTCTCTCAGTCGCTTCCCGGGAAACCAAAGCTTTTGGGCTCCGGGGAAGTATGGTTGCAAAGCTGAAACTTAAAGGAATTGACGGAAGGGCACCACCAGGAGTGGAGCCTGCGGCTTAATTTGACTCAACACGGGAAAACTTACCAGGTCCGAACATAAGTGTGTAAGACAGATTGATAGCTCTTTCTCGAATCTATGGGTGGTGGTGCATGGCCGTTCTTAGTTCGTGGAGTGATTTGTCTGGTTAATTCCGATAACGAACGAGACTCAAATATATTAAATAGATGCTTTCAGGATTATGGTGTTGAAACTTTTATAGCCTTCATTCATGACCTCAGTAAAATGAGTTAGTGTTTGAATGTGTTTATAAAAGTGGAGCCGTACCTGTTGGTTTGTCCCATTATAAGGACACTAGCTTCTTAAATGGACAAATTGCGTCTAGCAATAATGAGATTGAGCAATAACAGGTCTGTGATGCCCTTAGATGTCCTGGGCTGCACGCGCGCTACAATGAAAGTATCAACGTGTATTTCCTAGTCCGAGAGGTCCGGGTAAACCGCTGAACCACTTTCATGCTTGGGATTGTGAACTGAAACTGTTCACATGAACTTGGAATTCCCAGTAAGTGTGAGTCATTAACTCGCATTGATTACGTCCCTGCCCTTTGTACACACCGCCCGTCGCTACTACCGATTGAATTATTTAGTGAGGTCTCCGGACGTGATCACTGTAACGCCTAGTGTTTTACGGATGTTTCGCAAAAGTTGACCGAACTTGATTATTTAGAGGAAGTAAAAGTCGTAACAAGGTTTCCGTAGGTGAACCTGCGGAAGGATCATTAATGTGTTCCTAACCGTTAAATAAAACTAAAAAATATATATTATGTGTACAACATACACATACATATATATATTAAAATAAAACTAACTATAAGCAATTACAGTTGTACTTGTATGAAATGTTTAACATTTTAATATAAGTTAATGTTCTATTATAAAGCTTGCATCGCAAGTTTGTTTTAGGACTAAGACATTCGCAACATACTTTGTTTAGTTTTTAAAACAAAATTATTGAAGAAATTGATATATGCCAATTTACTTTGGGGTATATTTTTGATTTCTTTCAATAAAAACATTTACGACAAGTATATACAAGAAAAAAAAAGATTTCACTCTAAGCGGTGGATCACTCGGCTCATGGGTCGATGAAGAACGCAGCAAACTGTGCGTCATCGTGTGAACTGCAGGACACATGAACATCGACATTTTGAACGCATATCGCAGTCCATGCTGTATGGTACTTTAATTAATTTTGAAGTGCTGCTTGGACTACATATGGTTGAGGGTTGTAAGACTATGCTAAATAAGTTGCTTACAGTATGGATAGGGTATTAATTTACTCAATTTAGTAAGCACATATTATATTATTGATTACAATTTTTTGTTTGTATTCATAATATTAAGAAGCAAGATAGAAAACCTCATTGAAAGAATTCGAGTATTTTTAAAATACAAATTTTCTTTTCATTGATTGAGGAAAGTCTAGCATAAAAGATTTTATGATCTAGAATTGTCTCTTTATCAATTGAAAAAATATATGAAAATTATAAATTTATAAAACGAAAGAATTTGTTTCACCTAAAATGTGTTGTATTAATTCTATCTTATGAAATAATAATATATGTTAAACAACCTCAACTCATATGGGACTACCCCCTGAATTTAAGCATATTAATGAGGGGAGGAAAAGAAACTAACAAGGATTTTCTTAGTAGCGGCGAGCGAAAAGAAATCAGTTCAGCACTAAGTCACTTTGTCTTTATGGCAAATGTGAGATGCAGTGTATGGAATGTTCAATTTCTAGTATGAGAAATTAACGATTTAAGTCCTTCTTAAATGAGGCCATTTACCCATAGAGGGTGCGAGGCCCGTATAACGTTAATGATTACTAGAGAACATTTCCAAAGAGTCGTGTTGCTTGATAGTGCAGCACTAAGTGGGTGGTAAACTCCATCTAAAACTAAATATAACCATGAGACCGATAGTAAACAAGTACCGTGAGGGAAAGTTGAAAAGAACTCTGAATAGAGAGTTAAATAGTACGTGAAACTGCTTAGAGGTTAAGCCCGATGAACCTGAATATCCATTATGGAAAATTCATCATTATGATTGTGATATGAATAATATTATAATAATGGTGTGCATTTTTTCCATATAAGGACATTGTAATCTATTAATATGAAATATATTTATCATAAGATCGATGGCTTTAGTTTATTCAAATTATTTTGCTTGCGATTTAACATAGAATAAATGCTGTTGATTTGATAAAGTGTTGATAGATTTAATATATATAGTGCTTGAATATTTATATTCTATAATAGCATGGTAATCATTGATTTCTGTGTTTATTATATGCACTTATATGATTAACAATGCGCAAGATTCAGGATACCTTCGGGACCCGTCTTGAAACACGGACCAAGGAGTCTAACATATTTGCAAGTTATTGGGAATTAAAAACCTAATAGCGAAATTAACATAACTTTAATGGGATTAGTTTTTAGTCTATTTATAGTCTATTAATTCAATCCCGGGGCGTTCTATCAATTATGTATTTTGATATTTATATCATTTATACCTCTAATTAGAGCGTACCTTGAGCATATATGCTGTGACCCGAAAGATGGTGAACTATACTTGATCAGGTTGAAGTCAGGGGAAACCCTGATGGAAGACCGAAACAGTTCTGACGTGCAAATCGATTGTCAGAATTGAGTATAGGGGCGAAAGACCAATCGAACCATCTAGTAGCTGGTTCCCTCCGAAGTTTCCCTCAGGATAGCTGGTGCATTTAAAAATTATGTAAAATAATCTTATCTGGTAAAGCGAATGATTAGAGGCCTTAGGGTCGAAACGACCTTAACCTATTCTCAAACTTTAAATGGGTAAGAACCTCACCTTACTTGGTATGAAGGTTGTGGTTGTGATATAATGTGCCCAGTGGGCCACTTTTGGTAAGCAGAACTGGCGCTGTGGGATGAACCAAACGTAATGTTACGGTGCCCAAATTGACAACTCATGCAGATACCATGAAAGGCGTTGGTTGCTTAAAACAGCAGGACGGTGGACATGGAAGTCGTAATCCGCTAAGGAGTGTGTAATAACTCACCTGCCGAAGCAACTAGCCCTTAAAATGGATGGCGCTTAAGTTGTATACCTATACATTACCGCTAAAGTAAATGGCTTATGTTCAATTTCGGTTGGATTAATAAACTTTGAAACTTTAGTGAGTAGGAGGGTACAATGGTGTGCATAGAAGTGTTTGGCGTAAGCCTGCATGGAGCCGCCATTGGTACAGATCTTGGTGGTAGTAGCAAATAATCGAATGAGACCTTGGAGGACTGAAGTGGAGAAGGGTTTCGTGTGAACAGTGGTTGATCACGAGTTAGTCGGTCCTAAGTTCAAGGCGAAAGCCGAACATTTTCAAGTTATAATTAAACAAACAAAAAATGAATTTACTTTCATATTTTATATTTGTAATTAAACACTTGAATTTTTTTGAACGAAAGGGAATACGGTTCCAATTCCGTAACCTGTTGAGTATCCGTTTGTTATTAAATATGGGCCTTGTGCTCATCCTGGCAACAGGAACGACCATAAAGAAGCCGTCGAGAGATATCGGAAGAGTTTTCTTTTCTGTTTTATAGTCGTACTACCATGGAAGTCTTTCGAAGAGAGATATGGTAGATGACTAGAAGAGCATGACATTTACTGTTGTGTCGATATTTTCTCCTCGGACCTTGAAAATTATGGTGGGGTCACGCAAACTTCTCAACAGGCCGTACCAATATCCGCAGCTGGTCTCCAAGGTGAAGAGTCTCTAGTCGATAGAATAATGTAGGTAAGGGAAGTCGGCAAATTAGATCCGTAACTTCGGGATAAGGATTGGCTCTGAAGATTGAGATAGTCGGGCTTGATTGGGGAAGCAATAACATGGTTTATGTACTCGTTCTGGGTAAATAGAGATTTTCGAATCTTGTTCCTCGGAAGTAGTTACGTAACCAATTGTGGAACTTTCTTGCTAAAATTTCTAGGGGATTATCGCAAGATATATTCTCTTTAAATTATAACGACTATCAATTAACATCAATTCAGAACTGGCCACGGACTTGGGGAATCCGACTGTCTAATTAAAACAAAGCATTGGTGATGGCCCTAACGGGTGTTGACACAATGTGATTTCTGCCCAGTGCTCTGAATGTCAAAGTGAAGAAATTCAAGTAAGCGCGGGTAAACGGCGGGAGTAACTATGACTCTCTTAAGGTAGCCAAATGCCTCGTCATCTAATTAGTGACGCGCATGAATGGATTAACGAGATTCCTACTGTCCCTATCTACTATCTAGCGAAACCACAGCCAAGGGAACGGGCTTGGAATAATTAGTGGGGAAAGAAGACCCTGTTGAGCTTGACTCTAATCTGGCAGTGTAAGGAGACATAAGAGGTGTAGAATAAGTGGGAGATATTGATCCTTGTGTTCTTTATCGACAATGAAATACCACTACTCTTATTGTTTCCTTACTTACTTGATTAAGTGGAACGTGTATCTTTTCTTAGCCATTATACGGATATATTTATATATCTTATGGTATTGGGTTTTGATGCAAGCTTCTTGATCAAAGTACTATGAGTTTGTTATATAATCGTAAACAAACTTTAACGAGATGATGGCATTTCGGTGTTATTGTCAATATTTGAAGTTTGGTATAACTCCTAATACTCAGGTATGATCCAATTCAAGGACATTTCCAGGTAGGGAGTTTGACTGGGGCGGTACATCTCTCAAATAATAACGGAGGTGTCCCAAGGCCAGCTCAGTGCGGACAGAAACCACACATAGAGCAAAAGGGCAAATGCTGACTTGATCTCGGTGTTCAGTACACACAGGGACAGCAAAAGCTCGGCCTATCGATCCTTT
>CAWVPJ010000021.1:7500-10000 GCA_963931995.1 Phaonia tiefii | reverse complement strand
AGGTCCGGGTAAACCGCTGAACCACTTTCATGCTTGGGATTGTGAACTGAAACTGTTCACATGAACTTGGAATTCCCAGTAAGTGTGAGTCATTAACTCGCATTGATTACGTCCCTGCCCTTTGTACACACCGCCCGTCGCTACTACCGATTGAATTATTTAGTGAGGTCTCCGGACGTGATCACTGTAACGCCTAGTGTTTTACGGATGTTTCGCAAAAGTTGACCGAACTTGATTATTTAGAGGAAGTAAAAGTCGTAACAAGGTTTCCGTAGGTGAACCTGCGGAAGGATCATTAATGTGTTCCTAACCGTTAAATAAAACTAAAAAATATATATTATGTGTACAACATACACATACATATATATATTAAAATAAAACTAACTATAAGCAATTACAGTTGTACTTGTATGAAATGTTTAACATTTTAATATAAGTTAATGTTCTATTATAAAGCTTGCATCGCAAGTTTGTTTTAGGACTAAGACATTCGCAACATACTTTGTTTAGTTTTTAAAACAAAATTATTGAAGAAATTGATATATGCCAATTTACTTTGGTGTATTTTTGATTTCTTTCAATAAAAACATTTACGACAAGTATATACAAGAAAAAAAAAAGATATCACTCTAAGCGGTGGATCACTCGGCTCATGGGTCGATGAAGAACGCAGCAAACTGTGCGTCATCGTGTGAACTGCAGGACACATGAACATCGACATTTTGAACGCATATCGCAGTCCATGCTGTATGGTACTTTAATTAATTTTGAAGTGCTGCTTGGACTACATATGGTTGAGGGTTGTAAGACTATGCTAAATAAGTTGCTTACAGTATGGATAGGGTATTAATTTACTCAATTTAGTAAGCACATATTATATTATTGATTACAATTTTTTGTTTGTATTCATAATATTAAGAAGCAAGATAGAAAACCTCATTGAAAGAATTCGAGTATTTTTAAAATACAAATTTTCTTTTCATTGATTGAGGAAAGTCTAGCATAAAAGATTTTATGATCTAGAATTGTCTCTTTATCAATTGAAAAAATATATGAAAATTATAAATTTATAAAACGAAAGAATTTGTTTCACCTAAAATGTGTTGTATTAATTCTATCTTATGAAATAATAATATATGTTAAACAACCTCAACTCATATGGGACTACCCCCTGAATTTAAGCATATTAATGAGGGGAGGAAAAGAAACTAACAAGGATTTTCTTAGTAGCGGCGAGCGAAAAGAAATCAGTTCAGCACTAAGTCACTTTGTCTTTATGGCAAATGTGAGATGCAGTGTATGGAATGTTCAATTTCTAGTATGAGAAATTAACGATTTAAGTCCTTCTTAAATGAGGCCATTTACCCATAGAGGGTGCGAGGCCCGTATAACGTTAATGATTACTAGAGAACATTTCCAAAGAGTCGTGTTGCTTGATAGTGCAGCACTAAGTGGGTGGTAAACTCCATCTAAAACTAAATATAACCATGAGACCGATAGTAAACAAGTACCGTGAGGGAAAGTTGAAAAGAACTCTGAATAGAGAGTTAAATAGTACGTGAAACTGCTTAGAGGTTAAGCCCGATGAACCTGAATATCCATTATGGAAAATTCATCATTATGATTGTGATATGAATAATATTATAATAATGGTGTGCATTTTTTCCATATAAGGACATTGTAATCTATTAATATGAAATATATTTATCATAAGATCGATGGCTTTAGTTTATTCAAATTATTTTGCTTGCGATTTAACATAGAATAAATGCTGTTGATTTGATAAAGTGTTGATAGATTTAATATATATAGTGCTTGAATATTTATATTCTATAATAGCATGGTAATCATTGATTTCTGTGTTTATTATATGCACTTATATGATTAACAATGCGCAAGATTCAGGATACCTTCGGGACCCGTCTTGAAACACGGACCAAGGAGTCTAACATATTTGCAAGTTATTGGGAATTAAAAACCTAATAGCGAAATTAACATAACTTTAATGGGATTAGTTTTTAGTCTATTTATAGTCTATTAATTCAATCCCGGGGCGTTCTATCAATTATGTATTTTGATATTTATATCATTTATACCTCTAATTAGAGCGTACCTTGAGCATATATGCTGTGACCCGAAAGATGGTGAACTATACTTGATCAGGTTGAAGTCAGGGGAAACCCTGATGGAAGACCGAAACAGTTCTGACGTGCAAATCGATTGTCAGAATTGAGTATAGGGGCGAAAGACCAATCGAACCATCTAGTAGCTGGTTCCCTCCGAAGTTTCCCTCAGGATAGCTGGTGCATTTAAAAATTATGTAAAATAATCTTATCTGGTAAAGCGAATGATTAGAGGCCTTAGGGTCGAAACGACCTTAACCTATTCTCAAACTTTAAATGGGTAAGAACCTCACCTTACTTGGTATGAAGGTTGTGGTTGTGATATAATGTGCCCAGTGGGCCACTTTTGGTAAGCAGAACTGGCGCTGTGGGATGAA
>CAWVPJ010000021.1:0-2500 GCA_963931995.1 Phaonia tiefii | reverse complement strand
CGAATACAGTATATAATTGTAAAGTTGTCGTTCTTTTTTTCTTTGAAATAGAAAAAAATATAATAAAACATTATTCTGGTTGATCCTGCCAGTAGTTATATGCTTGTCTCAAAGATTAAGCCATGCATGTCTAAGTACACACTATTAAACAGTGAAACCGCAAAAGGCTCATTATATCAGTTATGGTTCCTTAGATCGTTAACAGTTACTTGGATAACTGTGGTAATTCTAGAGCTAATACATGCAATATAAACACGGACCTTTGGGACGTGTGCTTTTATTAGGCTAAAACCAAGCGATCGCAAGATCGTTACTTTGGTTGAACTCTAGATAACTTGCAGATCGTATGGTCGAGTACCGACGACAGATCTTTCAAATGTCTGCCCTATCAACTTTTGATGGTAGTATCTAGGACTACCATGGTTGCAACGGGTAACGGGGAATCAGGGTTCGATTCCGGAGAGGGAGCCTGAGAAACGGCTACCACATCTAAGGAAGGCAGCAGGCGCGTAAATTACCCACTCCCAGCTCGGGGAGGTAGTGACGAAAAATAACAATACAGGACTCATATTAGAGGCCCTGTAATTGGAATGAGTACACTTTAAATCCCTTAACAAGGACCTATTGGAGGGCAAGTCTGGTGCCAGCAGCCGCGGTAACTCCAGCTCCAATAGCGTATATTAAAGTTGTTGCGGTTAAAACGTTCGTAGTTGAACTTGTGCTTCATACGGGTAGTGCAGCTAATAATTGTAGTTTGTACTATACCTTATGTATGTAAGCGTATTACCGGTGGAGTTCTTATATGTATTAAATACTTGTATTTTTGCATGTTCCTCCTATTTAAACCTGCTTCAGTGCTCTTTATCGAGTGTTGTTGTGGGCCGGTACAATTACTTTGAACAAATTAGAGTGCTTAAAGCAGGCTCCAAATGCCTGAATATTTTGTGCATGGAATAATGAAATAAGACCTCTGTTCTACTTTCATTGGTTATTAGATCAAGAGGTAATGATTAATAGAAGCAGTTTGGGGGCATTAGTATTACGACGCGAGAGGTGAAATTCTTGGACCGTCGTAAGACTAACTTAAGCGAAAGCATTTGCCAAAGATGTTTTCATTAATCAAGAACGAAAGTTAGAGGTTCGAAGGCGATCAGATACCGCCCTAGTTCTAACCATAAACGATGCCAGCTAGCAATTGGGTGTAGCTACTATCATGGCTCTCTCAGTCGCTTCCCGGGAAACCAAAGCTTTTGGGCTCCGGGGGAAGTATGGTTGCAAAGCTGAAACTTAAAGGAATTGACGGAAGGGCACCACCAGGAGTGGAGCCTGCGGCTTAATTTGACTCAACACGGGAAAACTTACCAGGTCTGAACATAAGTGTGTAAGACAGATTGATAGCTCTTTCTCGAATCTATGGGTGGTGGTGCATGGCCGTTCTTAGTTCGTGGAGTGATTTGTCTGGTTAATTCCGATAACGAACGAGACTCAAATATATTAAATAGATGCTTTCAGGATTATGGTGTTGAAACTTTTATAGCCTTCATTCATGACCTCAGTAAAATGAGTTAGTGTTTGAATGTGTTTATAAAAGTGGAGCCGTACCTGTTGGTTTGTCCCATTATAAGGACACTAGCTTCTTAAATGGACAAATTGCGTCTAGCAATAATGAGATTGAGCAATAACAGGTCTGTGATGCCCTTAGATGTCCTGGGCTGCACGCGCGCTACAATGAAAGTATCAACGTGTATTTCCTAGTCCGAGAGGTCCGGGTAAACCGCTGAACCACTTTCATGCTTGGGATTGTGAACTGAAACTGTTCACATGAACTTGGAATTCCCAGTAAGTGTGAGTCATTAACTCGCATTGATTACGTCCCTGCCCTTTGTACACACCGCCCGTCGCTACTACCGATTGAATTATTTAGTGAGGTCTCCGGACGTGATCACTGTAACGCCTAGTGTTTTACGGATGTTTCGCAAAAGTTGACCGAACTTGATTATTTAGAGGAAGTAAAAGTCGTAACAAGGTTTCCGTAGGTGAACCTGCGGAAGGATCATTAATGTGTTCCTAACCGTTAAATAAAACTAAAAAATATATATTATGTGTACAACATACACATACATATATATATTAAAATAAAACTAACTATAAGCAATTACAGTTGTACTTGTATGAAATGTTTAACATTTTAATATAAGTTAATGTTCTATTATAAAGCTTGCATCGCAAGTTTGTTTTAGGACTAAGACATTCGCAACATACTTTGTTTAGTTTTTAAAACAAAATTATTGAAGAAATTGATATATGCCAATTTACTTTGGTGTATTTTTGATTTCTTTCAATAAAAACATTTACGACAAGTATATACAAGAAAAAAAAAAGATATCACTCTAAGCGGTGGATCACTCGGCTCATGGGTCGATGAAGAACGCAGCAAACTGTGCGTCATCGTGTGAACTGCAGGACACATGAACATCGACATTTTGAACGCATATCGCAG